>JAODAL010003852.1:0-166248 GCA_025379985.1 Phyllomedusa bahiana | reverse complement strand
AAAACAAAAATTCCTATTATTTCCATTCTAGTTCCACATGCTATTCAATTCCTTGATTATGTTGTTAATGAAACACTAAAAACTGATGCACTGTATTGGCAATGTGCATTATCTGAGAAGGGAATCTTGATACAACGATGCTAGAGAAAGAGTCCCTGTGTTATTCACTGTCCCTCAAGCCCCGCACTAGCTATTACACAGTATATAAGATTTGCTGGAGTGCCAATGAGCATTGATTAGTGCTATAACTTAACACAATATTCCAATTATACAATGATAATGCCATTCTCAAACTTTCTCATATAGATTCCTTGTCTCTGGGGCCTTATTAATATAGGTTGCTTACCATGGCTTTTTCCTTTTTGTCTATAGTCCCTGGTGATCTATGGGATAATTTATTGCACTTTTGTAAGGGTTACCAAACCTTACCTCTTGGAAAGCAGTTACCAGTTACTTGGAACTCCTACTGAAATCAATGGGAGAGTTAAGTTCACCTTTCTATTGAAAACAAATAGGTTTTAGGACCCATTCTCCAGATAAGTGTGGGTTCCAGAGCTGGATCCTGCACTTATCACACAATGATGGCATATCCTATTGATATGTCATAAATATAGGTGAAGGAAATACCCCTTTAACAGCAGCAATGGTCTGAAATAGAAAAAAACCTGTACCCCACCTCTATAATCCACCACTGTTTCATTGTAGTAGCTACCGCATTTGCTCCAGTCTTTCTATACTGACCATTGACACATCACCAGTACAGTCAATCAGTGGCTTCATTGGTTACATACCATCCTATTGGTATCATGCTTCCCATCAGTACAGGACATGACTATGGAGGCCATCACACAATTGTAAGGAAAGACTAGAGTGACTGCTAGAGCTGGATCAGAAGTGGAATTAAGAGGTACCTAAATAAAATTATTTTATGCCATTAGCTTCATATTAAAAATATTTCTATGCTTATTTGTTAGAAATGTTTTAAACTGTTGGAAACATTTTCAAAATACAGGTTTTAGAACCTTTTCTTTATCCTACTTTTTAATTAGTTTTTATTTACTTTAATTGATGTAATTTTTGTATTGTTATTTAGCTTTAAAATGCTTTAAAGTTGAAAATGCAACAATGTATTATTCAATCTTTTAAAATCTAAATTGCTTTTAGAACATTAGATTTTGTAAATTCATTTTACTAGATGCCCGTCATTATGTTCAGCATTCAGTAAATGTGTTGTTTTTTTCAGATCCTTATGTGAAAGTGAATCTATATCATGCAAAGAAAAGAATTTCCAAAAAGAAAACCCACGTGAAGAAGTGCACCCCAAATGCAGTGTTCAATGAACTTTTTGTGTTTGACATTCCTTGTGAAGGCTTAGAAGACATAAGTGTGGAGTTCCTGGTGATGGATTCAGACAGAGGCTCCAGGAATGAGATTATTGGTCGATTAATCCTTGGAGCCTCTGCAGATGGAACAGGTGGAGAACATTGGAAGGAAATCTGTGAACATCCTCGGAGACAGATTGCCAAGTGGCACATGTTGTGTGATGGTTAGCAGCCTTGAGTTGAACGGACTTCAGCATCTCCATTTTTAAAAAAAAATTCTTTGCCATGTAAATTAAGAAGCTTGCAGTGACATTACTTTTTATGTTAAACCATGATCAACTGAACAAACAAAAATGACATAAAATAAAACACAGAGTGAATTTTTTCCTAAAAACAAAATGATATCCCCACTTTCACTTTACAAAATAGAGATTTTTGCAATTTACAATCATTTAAATTTATATGAAACTGTTGGTCCACCAACCACAGATCATATTAGAGAAACTTCACAAGTAGCCATTTCTATTTTAGAATTGAAGCAGCATGTAGAAAGTTAGATTGGAAATTTCATTAAGGCAGACACCATTGCTTGACTTTACACTTTATACTAAATTCGGGTTGAACTGAGTTACATGTAACTCATGGCATCTGTGATGTATTAGTTACAGAAGGCCACAGGCTGGCTTTTATATACTAAAAATTCTCCTGTACATGTAAAGCAAGCTTAAATAAAACAGTAGAATTCTTAAACATTATCATCCATGAACAATAATTGCAGCAATGAAACTATTGAAATATATTAGTATGTTCTGGACAAAGATCATTTCATGTCTGTTAGATTTTTCGCAATCAAGAACCAAAAATGAAAGAAGTTTTGAATTGGAATGTCCCAATAATTTACTAATCTATAAAAGTTCCAGTATTTCATTTAAACCCTTGTAACTCAGCAAATTTATAACCAGTGTTAAATAAAATAAAGTATGTTCGGTTGTAATTAAGCATAAAAGTTTTTCTACCAAGACCATTTCTTCTATCAAACATTTTCAAATGACAATAAAATAAAAAAAAATAAAAAAAGAAATATTTTGGATAAAATGTATGTTTATTCATTTCAGGATAAACCAAAGCGCCCTATCCAAAAGCACAGATTTTTAGATCGAAATTCTATCAGTAAATATCATGATAAATATACACTTTATCCATGCCCTTTGCCTCAATAAAGCTAAAATTGTTAACACTAAACTTGTCTTAACTGTCCCTCCTCCTGGCACACCCCTCTCTCGTCTTGTGACCAGTGGCATATCTTTAATTTACTGTCCTATCTGGACAGCCGAAATCTAGATGCTCAGTTAGGGCAAAATAATGTAATAGATCCTCTACAGTCATAACCACCCTATTTTAGAAGAGAGCAGGGGCATGGTGACGGGGACACAAAACAGACACAATTACGGTTGGGGGGGAGGCGGGGGGGATTGTTTTGATTACATCCTCTGCTGCTAAAGTTGTTTTTATGCAACCAACCAATCTGTTACCAAGCTGCTGATAATAGGGTAGGTGGTGGAAACTGATGGGCACTTTCATGCAGTGCCCTATGGGATAATTTAATTAATGTGTATTTGAAAGTTATGATATTGAAATTTACACACCAAAGGGAGCACATCCTGTCTTGAGTGGCGAAATTGCTTGTTTTGCCTGTGGTGGTGAGTCTCTATAATGAGCATCTTCTGCTCTGGAGGTCTGAACATGCATTAAGGGTTCTAGTTTTTGCATCCAGACCCTTGATGATTACAAGATCCTGATCTCCTGATCTCTTTTTAAGGGGTTTTGCCAAGAAGTGACTTCCTTACCTCATAATCTGCTCAGAAGAGACTATAAACAAAGCACAAAGCCTCACACTGGGAGAGAGATGGGGATTGAGAACACAGCCAGGGAGCATGTGCAATGTTCACTGAAATAATTACATTACAACCAGTGGATTCTATATACAAAAGACACAGGACTGATTAACTGTTTTTTCTCCACAGTCCCTTGCCAGCTCCTTCATGTTCCCTGTCATCAGATAAGAAGTGCTGACAACACTAGTGCAGCCAGATCAGCTCCTGTCAGCTGCTGGTCATGTCTAACGTAAACTATTAAGTAACTAAGGGCATGTATTTAGAAAAGTGGGATCCCACGTCAACATTTCATCGTGGCAAAACCCCTTTAAGTCTTTGCAGATCTGGTGGTTAATACCCAGTCTAGTTGTCCATTTGTCACATACTTGTTCCATCCTCCAATGTTGGGATTCTACTATTTCTCTTTAACTTTATATTCTGTTTTAATGAACCACTTCTTAATGCAGAATAAAAGTATTTTGGATAGAATTGTGAATACAAACCATGATTATACTTAGGCAACATCATGGTAAAATGTTGATGTTAGTAACAGGGTTTTTTAATGAAAATTGTCATAATCAAGGCCAAAAAATTTAAACAGTGTAATAACATAAGGCTGCATGGAAACCTTAAAATTGTTTTTCAGAAATTAAAATTAAACATACAAAACATATTTACAGAAATGTAACATATTTGGTGCATTTAAAACTTTTTTTAATAGCTGTAAATTGCAAACATCCTTTTATGAAGTAGAAGGTTTGAGATTTCTCCACATAACTCATAGCCATAAAGAGCACTTCCAGTCAGACTGAATGAAAATCCCTCTATGTGTTCAGATCTATGGTAAAAATGTGATAATAACAACGAGGGGCACTCATTTTGGTGCCTTAAAAGTTGGAACCATTTTGAGTATTTTTGGGGCGCTGATTCTGAAAAGGACACCCGTCTTCCCCCAACAGCTCTAGTTTTGGAGATCCTGCATTGCCACCTTAACAAGTATATGCTGCTCAATATTGTACTACAGAAATGTTGGAAATTCATGTAAAACACAAAAGTTTTAGAACTTTTAAAGAACAAACAAAACAAAAACCTGAATGTGTAAAGCAAATTCACTTCTATTAATCTGCATTACATATTTATTACAAATTCATCACAAGAACAATGTAGAATCATGTAATCAACATCTCAAACTACAGCTGCTAGAACAAAATGGATGGGATTTTCAGATATATCTGAACTCAAATACTCAGAATAAGGTCAAAATGTCTAGGCACCGAAAACAAAACATTTTTTTGTTCCCCAGTGTAATTATGTTTAGTTAAGCTATTCTCAGGACAAATTGGAAATTTGGCAACTTTTAGGAGCCCCAAATGTGTTGAAGGCATTTGTCATAACCTCTACTCCCTCAGATTTTATTTCTTGTCACAGCATAAATCAGCTCTGGAGAAATATCTTCCATGCTCAAGATAATATAAAATGTGTGCTCCGCCCACCATATTGAGACTACAAAAAAAAAAGTATACATTATATCAAAAAAATAAGAAAAGCCTTTTTGTCTCAAAACAATGATGGCCATATGACTGTTTCCTACAAATCAGAGCAGAAAGTGACTACAGAGAATATATCTGACCCTGGAGGACAAGACATATGGCCAGCCAATGGTTTTTAATAATAATTTTGTAATTCTTCAATTTTCCTGTGGTATTGCTGCAGAGAAATTAAACACTTGTTGCTAGGTACTCCAAAGACAACAAGTGAGCAATGGACGACATGGCCATAAAAGTAGGATGCCCTGTTATCAGTGTATTATCCAGGGGTATAACATAAAAGGGACTGTCCAAAGTGGTAAAACCATTAAATATTTGCTATGACTGAAATGGCTCTTTAACTTGAGTTATCGGTTTTAAAAAAATATTAGTTTGATATATTGCAGGTACATAAGCAAAGTTTTTGGAAGGAAATCAATTTTTTATCTCTTGTTCATGAAGCTTCCCCACAGCATGACCATTGACTGTGTGGACTTTATCTCTGCTGTGACACTAAAGGAGAACATTGGCACCAATCAGCCGAAAGACTTGATTGAACAACCTGCTTTACACAACGCATTTCATGCATCGTTGTTATGTTTGTGAATTGTTGTATGAAATTGTGATTTTAATACAGTGTGTGATAACATAAGAAAACACAAGAGGAAGACTGTAGACACAAAGGGCTTGGACTCAGAGTTAGTGGGTCTTGTGAATGATGTGAACTTGTGCACCATAAGAGTACAGTATGTAGCATAACATATGTTATATTGAACTATTAACCAGTATGTCCCAGTAACAGATAATGGGGTAGTAACTGTTTTGTGTCATTGGAATAAACAAAACTAAAACATCTTACTTTCCAAACGTGTAGCGGATTTGCCTTTTAATGTCTTTTTTGAATGTCAGACTGCACTATTGGTCTATAAGTGTTGCAATTGTTATTATTTTTTTTAACATTTTTTGGTATACTGTAAGAAAATAAGGAAAGAGAGACAGTTAATACTTTACTAGACAAATAACACAAAACACCCTAAAACATAATCTATTGCCAGAGGTGTAACATTATCCCATATGAGCAATGTATTACTCCTGCTGAATAAGGATGACTAGATAATATGTCCTCCCTATACTAATGTGTATACAAGCTGATAATTCATGTGCAATTAATGGGACATGGTTTTTAATTTTACTGTACAGCATATTTGGGTTGTATTAAAGATAAAGGCTATGCATTTTAACTTGTGATTATGTCTTTCATTGAAGTACAAGCAAATTGCAATTATTTTCTGACATTGTTTAGTAAATTTAAAGGGAGTTTATCAGATTATTATTATTATTATTATTATTATTGGTAGTAGTAGTAGGAGTAGTAGTAGTAGTAGTAGTACAAAGGGAGGGAGGATTCTGCCTGCAAAGGCTTACAATCTACAAGGAAAGAGGAAAGAGACAGAAGGCAAGGGGCAGGCATATTTGTCGGGTGGTGTAGTCGCAGCGCGGTTATTGTAGGTTACAGGCTATTCTGAAGAGATGGGTTTTCAGGTTGCTTTTGAGACTGGTGACAGTGAAGGAGAGTCTGATGTGTTGGGGCAGTGAGTTCCAGAGTATGGGGGAAGCAGGGGAAGTGGAGGAAACCTTCCATTCATGGCGCTTAACCCGTCGATAATCAAAGGGCATGCCTCTCGTCCATTGGGTGATCAGGACTTCCAGTGACCTGATGGAGCACGGGTAATATCTGTACAGTCAGTCCTGGGACCTAGAATAGCCCCAGGGCTGTTTGTTTAGGAAGCAGTCAGGGCACACTGTGTGCTGCCCTGACTGTTGTCTATGTCAGTATGACACACATTGTAATGTATTAGCATACGTGAATATGCTAATACATTACTAAGTATAAAAAAAACCTTAATAATACCCCCTTTATGTGAGATAAATAATTAAAAATATACTTAATACAGTGTAGAAAAAAAGTAAATAAATAATAAAGTACAAATAAATGTTTAATAAAAAAAGTTATTGTGTATACATTACACACAACAAAACTACACATATTAGGTATCTACATGACCGTAATAACAAGTAGAATTCATCTAACAGGTTATTTAATATGAAAGACCAGATTTTGAACTCTCGGGACACCTCTTTAAAGGGGATTTGCCAAGACGGCACTTACCTAGCTCCTGTCAGCACGAGAGCAGGATGTATACAAATCATACTGAGTCATGAAGCTGCAGGGGAGAGAGGGTGGGGGCGAGTGAGGAGTGAGGAATCCAACGGAGCGTCTCAAAACTTAAGTGAAATAATAAACAGTACAAGAGTGGATTCTCAATACAGCAAGACAGCCTCAGACTGCACTGTCTACCCGATGCCTTAAAAGCTCATTCAACTTGCCTGTCATCAGATAAGAAGTGTTTCACTCAAGCGCGGCCTGTCAGCTCCTGGGTCGTGACTAGGGAAAGCATTGAGGTAACTAAGGAGGATTGAGAAATGCTGTAGCTCTCAGAGTTTTCACTTTTTTAAATCACATATATTTAGAAAAGTGATTAAATACCCATTTTGGAGGTTCCCACGTCAACATTACATGGTGGCAAAACCCCTTTAAGTCACTTAATGGGACAAAATAGGTCCACTTAAAGAAGATTTAGACCTGAGCTGCTACTCTAATTATTTTGGCACTTCTTTTTTCCATAGTTCCTTCCATTCTTTGATTATCTATGGTGTTAGTTTTGGCAGTGATATGGTAATGTAGCCCTAGATTGTCAATAGGACAGTGTAAACCTTTCAGTTCTGATCAGTGGCGATCACTCAGGTTCATCTCCTATGAACAATGGTGACGGCCCCCTTGACAGCATATATGCAATCTAAGAGTCTATTAGCATATTAAAATATACATAACACTAGTACATTAAGGGCGACATGTATGAATGGGGCTGCGCCATCTGTCTGTCAACTTTTCAGCTTGATACCGGGTGCAGCCCCATTCATACATTTTTAAATCTCCGGCTCACTAGGACCGTAGCGAAGCATTTCTAGGTGCATTACAGTTGCAACAGGTAAACCACTGTCACGGTCAGAGATAGTGGATCCTCTGGACCACCGCAAGCGATGGCGTAAGCCACGGCAGGGGGCGGAATCTAAGTAGGTCCCGGTTTTCACCAGAGCCCGCCGCAAAGCGGGATGGATTTGCTGTGGCGGGAGTCTACCAGGTCGCTACCCCTGACATGACTTGCTTGCGGAGGCAGCCGAGGTGTAGCGTGGTACAAAATCGGTAGGCGGGCTCGTAGACGGAGACAGGCAAAAGGTCAGGACAGGCGGCTATGGTTCGTAGTCGTGGACAGGCAGAAGGTCAGGGCAGGCGGCAAGATTCGTGGTCAATGGACAGAGGCAAACGATACTGTACACGGCAATCAGAACAAGGCTTAGGAACACTTTCTCTATAGGCTATTGGCACTAAAGATCCGGCAGGGTAACCAGGAAGAGGCAGGCTTAAATAGGGGCAGCGACTGGCAGTAGCCAATTACCGGTTCGCTGGCCCATTAAATTTAACACTGGCAGCGCGTGCACGCTCTAGGGAGCGTGGCCACGTGCGCCACGGGACAGAGGCTGCAGCAGGAGCATGGTCGGGTAAGTAGCCCGTGGGATAGATAGGGAAACGAGCGCGCCTGCAACCCAACATGCGGGTCGCAGTGCCGCTCGGCAGCGGGGTACGGATGCACCTGCAACCCGGAACGAGGGCCGCAGGGGCATCCTTGACAGTACCCCCCTTTTTTGCCCTCCCCCCTCTTTCTGGCCTGAAGGAATCTCCGGATAACATTACGGTCCAGGATATTGTCTTCTGGTTTCCAGGACCTTTCTTCGGGCCCGAACCCCTTACAGTCAATGAGGAAAAGACGTTTCCCTCTGACCGCTTTCGTGTCCAGAATTTCCTTTATAGTAAAGACATTGGTGGCGTCAGCCTCAGGAGTGGGAGGAATAACTTTCCGAGAGAACCGAATTAGATGACCGGCTTCAGAAGAGAGACATGGAAGGATTTCGGGACCCGCATAGTGGGAGGAAGGCGGAGCTTGTATGCCACTGGGTTTAGGCGTTTTAGCACCTCGAATGGTACCAAGAACCAGGGACCAATCTTATAACTAGGGATCTTGAGGCGGATATACTTTGCCGAAAACCATACCTTGTCACCAGGAGAGAAGATGGGGGAAGGTCTTCGCTTTCTGTCAGCTTGAATCTTGTTATGAGCGAAAGCCCGGAGTAGAAACTGGCATATCTGGTTCCAAATTGCAGTTAGGTTCTGGACCAAATCTTCCACAGCTGGGACCTCAGATGGCACAGAGAGGGGGAGAGGTGGGAGTGGATGTCGCCCGTAGACAATAAAAAAGGGGGCGGCACCGGCAGACTCTGAGTCTAACGAATTATATGAAAATTCTGCCCAGGGTAACAGATTGGCCCAGTTGTCCTGACGAACAGAAACAAAGTGCCTCAGATAGGTGCCCAGTACCTGATTAACCCTCTCCACCTGCCCGTTGTTCTGAGGATGATAGGCCAAGGAGATATCCAATTTTACTTGTAGCTGGTTACAGAGGGAGCGCCAGAACCTAGAAACAAATTGGACCCCCCCGATCCGAGACAATATGGCAGGGCAGCCAATGTAGCCAAAAATATGCTGGAAAAATATGCTGGCCAAACGAGGAGCAGGAGGTAGACCAGGCAGAGGGACAAAATGGGACATTTTAGAAAAGCAATCTGTGACTACCCAGTTCACGGAATTACCAGAGGAAGGCGGGAGGTTCGTAATAAAATCCATGGCCACATGGGTCCAGGGACAATTGGGATTAGGCAGCGGCTACCGGTTCTTAATGGTAATCTTGTTGAGTCCTCGGTAATCGATGCATGGCCGTAGGGAGCCGTCTTTCTTCTCTACGAAGAAGAATCCAGCCCCGGCAGGGGAGGAGGACTTCCGAATAAATCCCTTCTGGAGATTTTCTTTAACGTAGGCCGACATAGCCTGTGTTTCGAGTACTGACAGCAGGTAGACTCGGCCCAGAGGCGGAGAGGTCCCCACCAGCTGATCAATTGGGCAGTCGTAAGGGCGATGCGGAGGTAGAGTCTCAGCTTGCTTCTCGAAGAACACATCTGCAAATTCCTGATATGGAGCAGGAAGGCCTGCCAAAGATGTGGGTGGTATCAAAGATACGGGAAGCACCCAGCGGTGTGCCACAAAACAGCAAGATCGACATCCTTGCCCCCAACATAAGACTTCGTCCGTTTTCCCGTTGAGAACATGGGCGTGCCACTGCAGCCACAGGAAGACCCAGAAGGACAGGCGAGGAGGACCGATGGATCACATAGATCACCAGTTTCTCCTTATGTAGTGCCCCTACCTGAAGGAGCAAGGACTCGGTACGGTACTGGAGTGGATCACGAAGGATTTCCCTACTGACAGAGGCCTTTTCCAGACGGACCACGGGGAGGTTGTATCTCGAAACCAAGGCAGCATCCACGAAATTTCCAGCTGAACCGGAGTCCAGGAAAGCGGAAACTTGGAATTGAACTCCTGGTCCGGCTCTGACAAGCACGGGCATGGTCAAACGAGGAGAGGACTTGCTCTCACCTAGGAACGCCTCTCCCACGTATCCTAGGTGCGTGTGTTTCCTGGACGCTGAGGACGAAGAGGGCAGCCCCAGCGGAAATGTTCAGGGCTGGCACGATAGAGGCATAGATTTTCTTCACGCTGCCGGGTCAGCTCCTGTGGAGTCAAACGGGCTCTGTCCACTTGCATGGGTTCCTCCGTAGCCGGCAGGGAGGATGACTGTGGTGGCCTCTGGAATACAGGAGCTAGGCGGGGAAAACGGCGGACCGTGGCAGGTTCACGTTCCTGGCGGAGCTCTCGGTCAATCCGAGTGGCCAAGGAGATAAGGTCACTCAAGGAGACAGGGGGATCACGGGTGGATAAGGCATCCTTGATCTAACTGGAAAGGCCTTTCTTAAAGGTGATAGCTCCGAGGCCAGAGTGCAGAACTGGACCGCGTAGTCGCCCACTGAGGAGTCACCTTGGCGTAGATTCAGTAAGGCAGTTTCGGCAGAAGAGGCTCGGGCAGGTTCCTCAAACACACTGCGGAACTATGTGAGGAAGGCGGCGAGGGTAGCCGTAACTGGATCGTCTCTGTCCCACAGAGGGGTAGCCCAGGCCAGGGCTTTCCCGGAAAGGAGGCTGACCACAAATGCGACCTTTGACCTCTCAGTAGGGAATTGGTTCCCCATCAACTCGATGTGCAGCAAGCATTGAGTGATAAAGCCCCTGCAGGCCTTGGAGTCCCTATCAAACTTGGAAGGCATAGGCAGACAGAGCCTTGGACCAGCGGCCGGAGTGGAAGCCGAAGGTGCAGCGGATGCCACGGGAGCGGGTTGTTGCTGCTGGGTGCCCAGGCACTGCTGCATCATGGTGGAGAGATGGCTGAGCTGCTGGGCCTGCTGGGTAATCTGCTGAGATTGTTGCGCCACGATGGTGGTTAGGTAGGCGATGCTAGGCAGAGGCACGTTGGCGGGATCCATGGCCGGATCTTACTGTCACGGTCGGAGATAGTGGATCCTCTGGACCACAGCAAGCGATGGCGTATACCACGCCAGGGAGTGGAATCTAAGTAGGTCTCAGTTTTCACCAGAGCCCGCCGCAAAGCGGAAGGGAATTGTGGGGCGGGGTCTACCAGGTCGCTCCCCCCTGACGTGATTTTTTGGGGGCGGGGGGAGCAAAATCTAGGCGGGTTCGAAGACGGGGACAGCAAAGGTCGGGACAGGGGGCTATGCTTTATCGTACAGGAAAAAGGACAAGCAGGCGGCAAGGTTCGGGTCAATGGAGGAGGCAAAACGGTAGGGTACACGGTAACAGAACAAGACTTAGGAATGCTTTTCTTAGGCTATTGGCACTAAAGACCCGGGCAGGGTAACCGGGGAAGAGGCAGGCTTAAATAGGGGCAGCAATCGCTTTCCAATTACCGTTGCGTTGGCACTTTAAGTATAACACTGCTGGCGAATGCGCCCCCCTGGGGAGCGTGGCCGCGCGTGCCATGTGACAGATGGAGCAGCAAGATCGTGGTTGGGTAAGACCCGGGGATAGATGGGGAACGAGGGGCCTGCGATCCGACATAGGGCCCGCAGCGCCCCCGGGCGCGGGGCATGGATGCGCCTGCGACTTGGGACGAGGGTCGCAGGGGCATTCCTGACAACCACTTTCAAAGTGGTATGCCTGAGACAGAACTGTCATCCTAGCACTAGATTGTGCATGATTTATGACCTTACTGTAAGCATTTTTCAAAAACAGGATTTTCTTACAAGTTAAACCCCCAAATTTTTCTACAACTCGCCCAAAAAAGTCGGGTTTTAACACAAGTATAAACACCAAAAGGTAACAATTCAAAATGGAACATATTGCCAACACCACCAAATCATCTATGCAAATCTCTAAACACACTACGATACATGCAGTATGCATAATAAATATAGCATTGATTTTAAAAAGATTCTGTTGACATCAATTCAGTCCATGATAGAGTGGTAGGATGATAGAGTCTGTGTTGGATAGTAATGGTAAATGTATTCCTTGTAAAACATATAGATTTTAGAGATAACCAGTGTTCTAATAAATTAACAATATACTGATCATGAGCAGAAGGAAGGGCAAAAGCACACCACACAAAACAAGAGTTTGTAGCATTTTTTGGGAGATTATTTCGGGCATCTTTAAAAATTAAAAAGGGGTTTTATGTGCTGGATCGCCCCGTAGCATTTTTCCCGAGAAATGGTGCCGCATGTGAAAAATATTGGAGACAGGCATGGAAGGTTCAGATGATTGAGGAATATAATTTCAGATCATCAACAGAGCGGAAAGAGCAGATAGGGTGGTAGACATAGATGAGGGAGGAGATGTAGGGGGATGCAGCACAGCGGAGAGCTTTATTGGTGAGATTGATGAGTTTATGTTGTATCCTGTATTGAATGGGGAACCCCCAGCAAAAACACCAGGGAAAAGGCATCATATAGCGGCTGTGCATTCAGGACGGATTGGGGAGGGGAGAGTTTGCAGAGAGAGAGACCCATAAGCA
This sequence comes from Phyllomedusa bahiana, assembly GCA_025379985.1. NCBI lineage: Eukaryota > Metazoa > Chordata > Amphibia > Anura > Hylidae > Phyllomedusa > Phyllomedusa bahiana. Next base: position 153,430 of record JAODAL010003852.1, on the reverse strand, counting down.
GGAATTACAGAGTCAAGATGAAAAAAGAATAAGAGCAACAATGAGGGTTTGAGCTGTTTCAACAGTAAAAAGGGTGGATTCTGGGGGATGTTCTTGATGCAGGTGACGGGGCAGCAAGGCATTGGATGTATGGAGTGAAGGACAAACAAATGAATAAAAGCCCCAAGACAGCGGGCCTGTTGCCTCGGGAATTAAGGTGGTCCACACACTGAAACAGAATACAGGTGAGGGGCGGTTAAATGTGGGGATGAAATAGAAGTTCAGTTTTATGAGGTTTGTTTAAATTTAAGGAAAGTTTAAGATGCGTTTCGGGTCACTGACCCTTTTCCTTGGCTTAGTTACCCTGATAAGGGGCAGTGACCCGAAACCGTTGGCTAGTTACTACAATAGCCCAAGGGTGGGGGCTCCTTAGCTATGTTTTTTTATTTTTTAATGATTTTCTAAATAAAGCCCGAAGATGAAGTTTTTTAACAGAGCCCAGTCTGCACCTGCTTTTTGATTACGTCGCAAGGAGTGATTTTAAAGCTGGTCCACAAACAGTTGGTTTTGTTGTTTTCAAATTTTTTTGCCGGGCGTGCATTTTTCTCGACTCCCCTCCGACTTAAGCGGATGACGCAAAAGGTAGCGCTTTTTCTTTTTTGTATCACTTTAAAAAAATATTGGAAAAAAGTTAAAATTTAAAAATTACTTTTTAAAAAACCCTTTTTACGGTTTTATATCTGGGTCCTATCGTTCCTCTTGGGGATTATTTTATTTCAACAGTATTCTGTGCACTTAGTTAATGATACACATAAGGATATAAAATAACAAAGTATAAAAAAAAAGTTGCTCACAGTACAGTCCTGTTTTTGTGGTAAATTTTATTTATCTGTAATGTTTTACAAGTTTTGGGCCCATGGGCAAAAAAATTTTTTATCTCAGGGAATTATCTTGTTTAAAATTTATAAAGGAAATTATACCTTTTTGTTACCCTTTTTTCGCTAGTCCTTCTTGCACCAAAACAGACCATAATATTTTTTTAGTAAACTAAAAAAAAAGCACTGAAAAGACAGTAGAGACATAAAATTTTGCATGGGGGAACAATAAAAAAGGGCCCAACAGGGGTTTTGTACCGGGCGGGGCCAAAAAAATTTGGGCATCTTTTCACCCAAAAAGCAAGCACTGCCCCCCTTCACTATTTTTTTTTAATCATAAGCCCCTTCCATATTTTGGAAAAAAATTTATAAAGTCCCTTGCGGGCCCCTTCGTATTGTGCCTGAGTTTTTGGGGGCGTGCTGGAGGAGTGTCCACTACAAGTTTTACACCACCAGGGATCCCTTTTTTTTTGGCAAATCCAGGACTTTACTGCTGGAACAGGTTTAAAGCACTTTGAAATTTGGTTTCCCCGAGCCCAGAATTGTCGTTTTATTTTTTGGGCTAAAAAGCCCCCTAAATTATGAACCCCAGTAAAACCCAGGTTCAAAAAACCAGGCACAACCTAGGGGCTACAAGTGCACCAAAAATGGCGTTTGAGCACCAAACTACTTTTCATGTGCCCTTTGCTTGTGAAAAAAAGACATAAGACACAGCTATGCCCAAGAAAAATGAAAAAAATTTGGTTTTTGGGAAAAAGAAAACAGAAAAGCCCATGGTTGTGGTTGGGGGACTTTAAGACATGAGAGACAAGAGCCCAGTGGGCAGATGACGACAAGAGGCAGAAGAAAAAACACTTATACTGTTTATGAAACTTTCAAATATGTTTCACTATTTTCTTGCATTATGTATATTTATATATACAGTCCTATGATTAACGATTAGGCAACCTTATACCTCAGTGGGATGGTTACGTTGTCAAAATGGTATAATTTTTAAGGTAAACATGTTTTGTGCTATAAAAAGAAGGAGCAAAGTCTACATTTCCTTCTTTTTTGCCAAGGATACTGTCACTGACCACTCCTACCTGGATATGTTCAAGGAAAGGCTTTTGCCGCAACTAAAGTTCTGCCAAACATAGTCTATCAGCAGGACGGTGACCTCCACATTTCCATTTGGATGTTCAACAATACCTGAATGAATTCTTCTGGAATGTTGGATTGACTATCTCGGCAAGTTTCACCAATGTTGCACTAGCTCCCAAGATTCCTAGATTTAATACCCTGAAACCTCTTTCTGTGGGGCCAAATTAAGAACTCAGCTGCCCCTTCTCCCCACAATCTCACAGCATACCACTAAAATCTCACAACGAAGCACTAAAACAGCAGAGTCTATATCCAAGGATTTGTTGGCAAGCATCAGAACAGACCTATCACTTAGACATCTGGGGCGACAGGTATGAAATTTGGCATTTAAATGGCAAATTTCACGTACATAATATTAGTCTAGAATGCACCTGATTTATGAACCCGCTTTACAGCAGGTCATAAATCAGGCGCATTCTAGCATTTGTACGACATTTATGGCTCAGGTAAACCACTTTGAAAGTGCTCTACCTGTTCCAGCAGTAATGTGCCTGGAATTACTACACTGAAGCTATAAATCTTTAGCTTCATATGGTTCTAGTGAGCCCCGCACTACACGCCCCCCCCGATATCAGGCGCATTACAAAGTGCTGTGGGCGCCCTGTAATGTGCCTGATAATGGCGTACGAGCAATTTAAAAATGTAGCAAAGGGGGCTGCGCTGGATATCGGGCTGAAAAGATGCCAGATATATGGCACAGCCCCATTCATTCATGCCGCCAATGGAAATCCCTTTGAACATTTGTAGTGTACAGTATAGCTGAGACTAGATAGATAGATAGATAGTGTGTCTTCATGTTAAAAAATTTGTGTAACATTCTCTTGTCTAGGAATAGTGAGGCCATAATTTTGCACCATCCTTTGTGAATCACTCTGTATTATTAATCTTAACTGAATAGTACAAGCATTACGATGTGTATTATAATGTTCATGATATACATTAGTAAATGGTGTAATGCTTTATCTAAATTACACCAGTAGTAAGTGTGTTTTGGAAGCAGAAGATTGAACTAATGTGTTAAGTTAATAGAGGTTCATGTCATCTGTCTGACCTTTTCTTATCATTGGTAACTTATAATGGATGGGATATCCAATCATTGTCCCTACTTTAAGTAAAGGCTTAGGGCCACATGTAAGAAAACTGTCTAGGTCTAAGACTTTCTTTGTTTCCTATAGCAACCAATCAGAGCGCCCCTTTCATTTTTTCAGAGTACTATATGAAATAAATGCTGAGTTCTGATTTTGGTTCTATGGGCAATAAAGTGTCTTGCCCTGGGGACAGTTTTCATATGGGCCAATATGTCTTTTTTCCCCTAGAAAAATTTGTGCACCCCCCTACCCAAGGTTGTGGGTGACGGTAACTTATGCCATTTGTTTAATGGGGCTAAATGCATTACCCACAACCATGGATGATGTGGGCGTTTTTTGGAACAAAAAGCAACCATGTTTTCCTGAACAACCCCTTTTATGATTGATTTTAAATAAAGACCTCTGAACACAACAGTTATGCAGCTAACATCCCCAATTTACAGACTACAAGGAGTTGTGCTTGTATGAAAATAAACAGATGACACAGTGCCCTGATGCCCAGACCCCTTACAGCTATGTGTACTTTGTGGAAAAACCTGGCAGTATGTGATCTATTTCCCACAAAGCACTGGGTAAATGAAGTATTACCCAGTGGCTGTTCACATTCTCACATCAATGGGTGGGGAATGATCAATGTGCATATTTTACTTTTAGCATAAAAGACGAATAGGCTCAACAGTGGCGGCTTCCAATATTTTGGATTTTAATTATTTTTATAAGAAAAAAACAAAACTAATTTGAATATTACGGTATTAAACTAAAATCTTTGTTTCTGGAAATGTCAAGCATTGAAATTAAAGTGAATAAAACTGGGAAGAAAATAGTACATGTGCTGAACTGAAATGGAAGTTATTTTCCTATCTCTTTTCACACAGTTGAGTTGGCTCAATGCACTCATAGTCATGTTAAATGAGAATATTTACATATTTCAAGCACAGGGCCATTTTACAAATTTATTCTGCTCTACTTATTTGTTTCTCTGCACTATATAATATTTCAGTGCCTTTACAGGGAATAAAGCATAAGGGAAAAGAAAAATCTGATTTTTCTTATCTTTCTGAACATATGTCTTGTCAGGATTGTTTTTGGCTATCTCTAGAAAAAGGAAACCCTAAGTTTTCACATTGACAGCTACATCAAGCACAAGAGCCTGGCATATTTTTCAACTGTGCTGTTTAGGCTGAGAATAGACAGCAGAGCCCTTGTCTTATCAGGGCAGTAGATCGATGACAAATGAAAACCCAACTGTACTTTTAGAGGTCTATGATGAGGTAGAAGAGCAGCATTATAGACAGTGAAAAGTCTGTGTATGCAACTCCCTTATCACTGCCTGTTCTTAGGGGGAGGAGCTTTACTCCATCTCTTTTCAGATTCTGTATTGGTCTATTGATACCTTCCTGACTTTTAACTCCAATGTATTACAGTCCTTCCCAGCACTTCAGAAGGATAGAATTAGATACTAATTAAGTTAATAGGTTCTTCAGCAGGTGGATCCTAAGTTTCATCTAACGCATTTCTGCTGCTAGTTCAGATAACATCGCTGTTTCTAAACTAATTTTATATGTATCAAGTTTGTTTGTTATTTTAAGTTTAAGTTGTTTTTATATAATAATGTTTGTATTTTTTAAAGTTACCGTGTTATTCATCATATGTAATCAGGACGCTTGAAGCTCTTCCTTTCGTAATCCACGCTCTGTAACCTTTAAGGGCCGTTCACACGGCTTATTGCAGGGACGGATTTCAGCCGTATTGCACGCCATACTGCGCTGCAATACGGCTAGAATCCGTCCCAGCCATTACGGTAATCCACAGCTCTCATAGAGAACTGTGGATTCTGTCTCTCCTCCCCGCTCAACGAATGCACCAGGCGGGGAGAAAGTGACATGCACATTATCCCGGCGGAATACATGCCATGGATAATGCATGTCTATTGGGACGGCGAGCAGCTGCCCCGCCCTGCCTCCGCCCCGTACTCAAGCTGTAATTGCGGGCGAAATCCGTCCCGCAATTACGGCCTGAATAAGCCATGTGAACCGGGCCTTAGGGTATGTTCCCACGGTGTCTTCAATCTGTATGAGCATATGCTTTTCTGATGCATCTCTGGGTCCATCTGAACAGACCCAAAGATGCATGTAACAATTAGCAGTGAGTTTATTACTGCCGGCAATGACAGACACGCAGCGGCGTTCACATGAGTGATTGCCGCTGCGTGTTTGCATCGCAACTGTCAGGTTCATCTTTCGGATGCAATCCAAGAATTGCATGTCATTTCTTGGATCGCATCAGAAAGACGGACCCGACAGGCGCGATGCAAACACGCAGCGGCAATCACTCATGTGAACGTCGCTGCGTGTCTGTCATTGCCAGCAGTGATAAACTCACCGCTAATTGTTAGATGCGTCTCTGGGTCCATTCAGATGGACCCAAGAAGCATCAGAAAAGCGTATGTTCATACGGAGGCAAGACGCCGTGTGAACATACCCTTATAGAAGTAACCACGGACTTTGTTGATCATTCGAGCCTGAAGAAGCTGGTTAAGGAGACCAGTGAAACGCGTCGCTATAATTCTCATTCCCTTTTCTTTTAGACAATATATTTTAAATGATTTATATTGGATGCAAATATTTTTAGAGAATGCATTTTTAAAAAGGTTTTATATGCTTAATGGTAACATTATCTGACACCCTAGCGCTAGCAGTTTTAGTTCTTAATCAGTCCATTTTGCTAAATGGTTTGTTATATATACTTAATATAGTTTCCATCAAGAACAAACACCCTGATCTATAGCAACAACACAAAAAGGATGCCTGTTCCTTCAACATGGCTGCCGTAGAGAAATGTAAAAATGTAAAAACAAATAGTCACTAAGAAACTAGTGAGGAAATTCCTATTTATAATTGTTAATGAAAAGACTGCCAGATGCTTCCCAATGAATTTCAGGAATTTTTTAATGTCCTTACGTCTGAAAATGAAATCTATGCCTTCTTTACTGGAATAAGATTAAAATTTCTTTTCCCAAACAATCTTTTAGAAAGTGTCGATTGTGGAAGCCCCCCTTCCTCAAGCCCTGAAAATTTAAAGAAGAACTTCGGGCTGAAAAAATAAAAAAAAATCATAATTTTTGAAAGGGACCTTTGTGGAAAAAAAAAAAAATTTCTAAAAAGGTTTTGGGGTTCTCATCTTAAATTTTTTAAAAAAATAAAAAACAATGAAAAAAATTTCCGCTTTTCCTTTCCTTCTTTCCCTTTTGCCAAAGGTGTTATTTTCCTTTTTTTAAAATTGGTCTTGTAATGTTTTAAAACATTTTTAATAAAATTTAACGCAAAGGAATCGGCCCCTTTTTTTGGGGTTTTAATGGAAAATTTGGCCCGCTTTTGGGGGAAACCTCGCAAACCCCAATTAAAATCTTTTTTTCGCCTTCCGGTATTTTGGCGGAGCAAACCCCTTAGACTAAAAGGGGGGGTTTTTGGGTGCACGTTTGGTAATTTTATGGTTTTTAGGGGCTGGAAAACCCATCCTGTTTTAAATAGCAGCCCCTGTTCAGCTCATAGTCATGTTTTTTAATTTTTTTCGGATTTGTTGTCTCTCTCCAAAAAGCTCCTTAAGCTCGGCCCTTTCTTTTTTCAACAGAAACTATTTTTAGATTGACATTAAAAATATTAAAATTAAAAATATAAGTTTTTTTTTTGTTAATTTTAAAAGAGCATTAGGTGTTCAGCCTTTAAAAAAAAGCTTTATCACTGGAAGACATTGATTTTTTTGTTGCTGTAGAAGGAAAAATTTGGGTTTCCCACGACCACCCCTTTGGTTTCCCTTAGTGAAAAAGGGAAAATTTTTTGCCCACATTTTAATTTTAAATTTGGAAAAATTTGGAAAGAATTGGGATAAAAAACCACGCAACAAGCAGGAGATAAGAACTTTTTACCCTTTGAAAAGCAAAATGTTTTGGGGAATTGCTTTTTCGCGGGGCCTAAAAAGCAATAATGTGGTCAAAACAAAAAAAAACTTTTTTTGCCAAAAAGGGCAAGCCCCCCCCGAAACTTTTAACGGCCCATTTCTTTGGTCCAGCATTTGTTTTTATTGGGTCCTGTTCGACCCCCCAAATTTAGGGACGAAGATACTGCTTAAAAAACATGACTGTTTTAAAATTGGGAAAGGGGGGTGGGTTTTGGGGAAAAATGGAAACCACTTTCTTTAAAATCAAAAACCATTGGGCTTTCCAAAAAACTTTGTTTAAAAACAAAGCCAAAGGTGTGACTGAATTTGAATTAAATCAATTTAAATTGCCCCCAAAAAGGGGAGTTTTCAAAAAAAGGCGGGGAAAAAATTTTGGAAAAAGGATTTGCTAATAGTTAACTTCCCTCGGTTTTAAACGGCATGTTTTTGAAGAAGGTATCTTCGTCCCAAAAGATGAAAAGTAACAGGCCCCAATAGAGGTAAAAATACGGGGGAAAACCCCCCGTATGGGGGTCCCGGAAAAGTTGCGGAGGGGGTTAAGCATTTTTGGGCCCCAAAAGTGTGAAACTAAGACCCTCAAAATTTTTTTTTCATGTATTTAATTTTAGCGTAATGCCTTTTAAAAAATTTCCCTATGTCTTTCTGATAGTTTTTTAGCCATGGTGTGCCAGTTATTGATTTGAATGTCTTTGATTGCAAGCACACCATGGCATTTGTTTTTTTTCAAAAAAAATTCTTTTGTGCAAAGAAAAAGGGGGGTTTTTTTTGTTTATCTTTTTAAAGTTAAAATTCACTTTCCCAACAACTGAAAGGTACATATATCCTAAGAATTTTTTTTAAAAGCACTTCCTAAACCTTTTTAAGAAAAAAACCTTGTTGACTGTTATGGGGTTTTTCCTTTTTTGCACTTGCATAAAAAACCCCCAAAACAAGGATTAGTTTTTATTAAAGCTGGTCATCTAGTACCCACACTCGGATTGTTGACCCCAAGTAAAAAGGAAAGGGAAAAGGACACATATTTTATGTCAAAATCTTCTGTTCTAGCAACAATGTAACCCTTTTTTCTTCTGTTGCCCCCTTTTATGTAGCTTCCCTCTACTACATCTGTATATGTCCTATTGCTTTTAATACAATTTAATAATATGTTGTTTTTTTGTAATCCCTCTCCTAACGAAAAATGTATTTGTATTTTATTGCTTGGAAAAAATTTTTGAAAAATTTCCCGTTTCAGAAATTATTAGCATTTTTTTTTTCCCAATTTTTTGCTCAAAGTTTCTCTTCATTCGATGAACAGTTGTCATTAAAAATGTATTGTCTTAACTTCCAAGGACTATAAAATGACAGAACAGTGCACAATATAGGCCTGGCATATCCATAAGGGAATACCCAAAATTACTGCTTTAATTTGTTTTATCTTTGGTCTCAATGGTGAGGTAAAATGTGACCAAATAATGCAGCGCTGCAATATTGTAATAGCTTCTATGTGTATTTAACACCCACAGAATTTTTATGACGATATATGAAGAAGATATATGAACACATAATAATTATACCTCTTTATAAATGAAGCCATTTTTAGCAGTCAGCAGTCCAAAGTGAAGAACTGCAAAAGAAGGGTTAAACAATCTTATAATGAGGTCAAGGCGTCCGAAAGCAGAAATAGTGTTGGAAAAATGGAAGTTTTCTATATCGGGTTTTCAGAGAGAAAATGTCAAGGGCAATAAAAGCTATCTTACCCAAAATAGTCATAATCAATAATAAATTAAAAAGCTATTTTTTCAAAATTTACTGCTTTATAAAAAAAATTTAAAAATAAGGAAGAATCGTTTTGTATAAATCAGTATTTAGGGGCCGCTTCCTACAGCTCCAAAATTTTTTTGGGCCATTATGAGTGTAGCATCCGGACCTCCAACTGTTTAAAAGCATCAAAAATAGATAATCATAAAACCCCCCGTTTTAAAAAATTGGAAACCCCCACACAAGAGGATGTGAAACCCAGTTTTTTCAAAAAAAAAGATTGGGACAAAAAAAATTGTGTTTATTACTGAATATTTGGCTTCTGAAACATCCCCCCAAAAAAGAAATTAAAATTTTTTTTCATTTTTTCTAGATCAAATTGATTAAATTTGATTTTTCGTAATTGCATTCCTGAAAAAATGCCAGCACAGCGGAAAAAAAGGCTTAAAGTGGTTTTTCCCTTTGGGGGGAATTCTACCTGTCAGAAGGATCTTCTGGCTTTTATTATAAAGTATCTCCCTGCTAAAACCCAAACATTTAGCTGTAATTTGTAGTGAAATCAGGAAGAAAGTGTACAATTTCCCTGCAGCACCGCCACAGCAGATGTTAGGCATTACACAATGCCCCATTCAATCAAGAGCTTTCTTTTAAGTGGAAAAGAACCGGTCTTGTAAAAAAGGGGGGTACACCAGTCACCGTTTGGTAAAGTCCCCTTTTGATGGTTTCTGTGCACAAGACCCGGTTTTCCCGGCCACAAGAAGCAAATAAAGTGAAAATGGATGGTCAGCACCAGGAGCCAGATAAATGCAGAAGATTTATTCATGCGAAAAAAGCCAGTACAACTAGTAAAATCCAGGGCAGGATATAGCCAAACTCTTGCAAAGGTTACTGAATGTTTTGGCAGGTTGCTCCCTTATCATGCAGGACCCCGTCTCCAGAAAGAGAGGCGGTCCTTCTAATCACTCTCCATTCTACCCAAAAGATGAGGATCCTCAGCAGAAGTTCTCTTTCTATGAATTTAAAATGTTGTAGGTACATGAAAAAAGGGTTTTTTTATGAATAACTTTTATTTACTATCTTGCCATAGCAAAAATTAAATCTATCAGTGCTCAGTCTAAAAAGACTAAAAACCCAATTTTATTAATACAACACTTAACCTCTATAACACAATTTTTTTAAAACCCGATTTCAAACCTCTAATTGGGCTCTCAAAAAATCGACTTGGGCAATCATCCTAATTGATGGGGGATGAAAATATAAAGGGTTTTCCCTTTTGAAACCCCCCTGCAGCAGGGAACACAGGAAAAAGGTAAAAATCACAAATTAAAATGTCTGACCCCCCAAAATGTTTCACCAGCTAAATGGGTTCATCAGGGACTTCTACCTCTTTTCACTGTGTTACCTGCAGCAAAGGGTTTTTACAAAGGAAACCCCTATTGCTTCATGCCATCAATTGGGATGATTGCCCAAAAAGGGTTTTGGATTCCTTTTTGCAGTTAGCAAATCACGTTTAAATAGGGTTTTCATGTGTTTAATAGGTATGTTCCCCTAGTTTTACTTTGAAAAGGGTTTTCTTTACATTAAAAAAGGGTAAATTTATGAGACAAATTGAGAGGTTAGAAATCAGGGTTTTTAAAAAGTTTGTTAAGAGGTTAAGTGTTGTTATAATAAAAGTTAAGTTTATGTTTTTAGACTGAGAATGTAGATTTAAGTTTGCCTATGGAAAAAAAAGTAAATTGTTATTTAAAAAATCATCTTGTTTTTATAGATTCCCATATTGTTGAGACTACTTAACTCAATAACTCTTATAAAGAGAATGAATCAATGTATTTAACATTCTCAGTTTCTGAGACAGAATCTGCAACACTTGTAGATTTATTGTAGATTTTACTTTTTGCCCTGTATCTCATTTTCTGCACAAATATTGTGAGATTTTTTTTTCATAGCACTAAGATAAGCGTTCCTAAAATCCCATACATTTTGCTACTACAGTAAGGCTTGTTTAACGTTATGCTTTTGGTCCTATTCAAGTTATGCCAAAAATATGCACTGTGTGAATGGACCCTCTCGGAAAAATCAGCAGTTTATTAGGCAGGATTCAAACTGTGTTCCAATATGGAATCTCCATCCCAGGTATCTTTGGGAAATTAAAAAAGAAACCAATTTCTAAAAACCGGTTGGCATCCAAATTCACAAAATCTTTTTCCGAATACCCTTTTGGCCAGTTAAAAAACTTTTTTTTTACCCAGAAAAAGTTCTGGAAAATTGGCAATGGGTTTAAAAATCAGACCTTGTTTCCCTATAATTTTTCTGGGATGCAGCAGAACCCCTTTTTTTAAGTTCTAAAAATTCCGGGCCTAGAGGCCAAAACGGGGAAAACCTCAAAACAGGAATTTTAACTTGCATCTCCAAAGCAGAAAATCTGCAGTACATCCTGCCCCTTTTAACAAATTCTGAAGATCTGTTCAAACAGTGGAATCTGTGTGCTTTTCACACTGTAATCTGCAGGAATTTTGTGCAAAAAAAGTATCCCATTATTTACGTATACCCTAAGCTGTCGCTCCTTCCAATGTGGATTTTGTAATTCAATGTATGGGGAAAAAGAGGTGGCTTGTCATTTATTCTGCGTGATTTCTTTGGTGAAATCTTGTCTGCAAACAGAATAAAGACTTGTGACGTGAAATGGGACTAATCTGCATCCGGATTCATGTCAACATTTTTCTTACGGAACAATACACCATGTGAACAGTGTTGGACAGGAGTTCCTTGGGCCCACTAGAGGAATGTATTAGGGTCCACCCTCTATCTCTACAGGACATATCTATGGCAGCTTTAAAGAACAAATGTAGCAAGGCTCAGCTTGACAAATAACGCATCATAATATAACGGCTCAGGATGTTATCTAACCTTTTTAATGCTTTCAAAATTATTGTTGCTTTTGTTTTGAGATAAGAACCATGATATCATGGTCATGTTAAACTCTGCTACATCTGTAAATTCTGTAAAGTCAAAGTTAAAGTAATCATTGCACAAGCAAGGTTTAATAGCATACCTTGCGCGGGTGCTTTCAGGCTATGATAACTATACAAAAACCCCGAGTTGCCATGCTGCATCTATATTTGCAGCTGGAAATAGCTGTTATCCTCAAGAGGTTGCCATACCTTCACCAGACCATGTACTTGCAACCTAAAATTAAAAATTAGTTTAAAAGGACTGATTACAAATTTAACAAAGTTGCTGGACTTAGAAAATTAAAAGAAAACATAACCCCAATAAGATGGTTGTCAGTTGAAACAATAGAAAGGATTAAAAAAAACTCCTTGAAGATCGAATACAACACAGAGTGCAGCAAAGATGTTGGTTGTTCCCAGTAAACTGTATGCAAAAAAAACCCAGAACAAATATGAAGAAAATGGGGACAATATATTAGGAAAATATACAGGAAGACCAAGAAATGTGTCAAATGAACAAGATAAAAAGCTCAAAGCAATAGGCCTGCAGATTAATTACAACACGACAAACCAAAACATAGATTCTGATAGGTTGTAATAAAGCTGTACAAAATTGGATAAATAAAATGGGATTTATCTATAGAATAGCCAAATGAGAACCAGCTCTAATGCCTAATCCAAGGGGAACAAGGTTAAAGTCAGCTGAAGAAGAAGCAACCATAAAATGTTGAGGATTAGATAAAATTGATATTCACTGATCACTAATCTACATCGTCCAAGGAGATGATGCTCGAACTTGTGTCTGATGCCATTTAGTGAAACATTTAAAGATAATGCCTAAAGAAAACAGTCACATTCCCCCTTCTGTTATGATATGGGGCTAATTGTCAGGTAATGGAGCAGGGGAGATGAAAAAATTACCTCAGCATTAAGTGCACAGGTGGACATAGTATTTTGGATGCTTTAATGCAAAATAATGGATATTGAAAGAAAAACAATGGTGATAATGCAGTCACTTTCCTGCCCCTCAGTGCAACTTGAGAGTTTATCATTGAGGTCCCTCCAGCCACAATGCCTGTCTGCTCCACTTCCATTCTGTAACTGATGTGGTAGTGGATCCTCTGGACCACCACAAGCGATGGTGTAAGCCACGCCAGGGAGAGGAGTCTAAGTAGGTCCGGTTTTCACCAGAGCCCGCCGTAAAGCGGGATGGACTTGCTGCGGTGGATTGCTACCAGGTCGCTACCTCTGATGTGACTTGCTTGCGGTGGCAGCCGAGGTGTTGCACGGTACAGAATCGTGAAGCAGGCTCATAGTCGGGGACAGGCAGAAGGTCAGGAAAGAGGGCAGTGGTTCGTAGTCGGGGACAGGCAGAAGGTCAGGACAGGCGACGATGGTTCGTGGTCAAGGGACGGAGGCAGAAGGTACAGTACACAGTAGACAAACAAGATACTCAGGAAAGCTTCCTCTCTAGGCAACGGGCACTATCGATTCGGCAAGGTGCTAAGGAAGGGGAAGGGCTTAAATAGGGTCAGCGCCCAGTGAGACCAATTACCTGCGCGCTGACCCTTTAAATTTGCCTGTAGTGCCACCGGGACTGAAACAGTAGTGTGGCGAGTATCGGCTGTGGCGTCGGCCGCAGCTGAGGACGAGGCGGAGGTGCGGGTGTGCCTACGACCCGACACGGGCGTTGCAGGGACACCCGTAACACATTCTGGTCTCCTTAAAGAGACACCTCCTCCATCTCAGTGTTTGATCCATGTTGGTATATCCTGACATCTTACAGAAAAAAAAAATCATAGAAAAATGGGACATTTACTCAAAAACACAAACACAAGGCCAAACGTACAGATTAATGACTGGATAATAGACTAAACCCAGTAAGAGACAATATATGCTCCAATACTACCTGATATAGATCTAAATGGTGCAGGTAACTAATAAGTAGTTGCTCAAACACTCATCCAGGATAGGAGGGCAACTGAATAATAAAAATCTGCACATTGAATAAGTATCAGTTCACATCAGTATGCAGAAAAGTTACAATATCATACAATCTGGTTCCCCATTTTTTATTGGTTCGTTTCCCTGCTTTTAAACCCTCATTTGGGCCCTTTGCATTATATTCTGACCTTACATTCTGTCTGCTGCTTGCCTTGACCTTTTGTTTGTCTCTGTTTACAGAAAAATCTTACCTGTCTTGATCCTTTTGTCTTCTCCTCTGCCACTGTGCCTAAATGTCAGCTGTCACCACAGGTCACGATTTTGGAGGGTAGCAATAATGGAAGTCCTGTGCAGTGAAGTCAAGATCCTTGTATAGGGATTACAGGGTAAAAGTCAGGAGCCCCTGGCTGTAACCCAATGGATCTACTACCCATCTCGGGTGAGTCATGTCAGAAGTTTGACATAGAATATTGTTTATCATTAGTGAATCCTAAGCCTCAAAGAAGTCATGCATCGTAAAATCCAGGACAACAATATAGTACTACTTGGATTTTTTGTTGTTGATTTTATAATTTCTTTCTGTACTTGATCTGAATAAACATATGCCACCAATGTTAATAATTTCACGTTGTGTGTGAGGTATGTTTCATGAAGTCATACACTGCTTTGTTTCATGTCTGATATTTATAATTTCTATGAGGTAAAAAAAGATGGACAACAATCCTTTCAGGGATAAATTATAGGCACCTAACCTTCTAGTGTCAACATGTTAAGTCCTTCCCCCAATCCTAATAATTCAGTATTTTTACACAAATGGCCTATCTATTATAAGTGATTTTTCAAACTAAATTTAAAAAAAAAAAAAAAAAAAAAAAAAAAAAAAAAAAAAAAAAAAAAAAAAAAAAAAAAAAAAAAAAAAAAAAAAAAAAAAAAAAAAAAAAAAAAAAAAAAAAAAAAAAAAAAAAAAAAAAAAAAAAAAAAAAAATAAAAAAAAAAAAAAAAAAAAAAAAAAAAAAAAATAAAAAAAAAAAAAAAAAAAAAAAACAAAACACACAAAAAAAAAAAAAAAAGCGTTGCGTCAACTTTTCATGGATCGATGTCGATATCGTCAATTATCAGGAAAAATTTTGATGTCAAAAACTTATGCCGAGACCTTAAAAATATGGGAGAGGAACAAAACCTTTATTCTTAACCCCCAAAAAGGATGGAGAAGCTGGAATTAACATCCCCCAACAATCAAATGGATAGGTGTACATCTTGCAACACACTTTAGGTTTTAAAAGTCACAGAAAAAAAAATCACGACCATTCATATCCCTGTCTTGTACCCCAGCATGAACCTTAAACCTGCCCTGAACACAAATTAAAAAGGCAAAGGCAGTATTATTTGAACCCCCATTTTTCTTGAACGGACATTTAATTTCCCTCTCCCCGGACCCGCATGCCCTTAAAAAAATTTTGACCCTAGAATTTTTTAAGTGCCGGAAAAAAGGGGTTTTCAACCACCATTTTGTTTAACGGACTTAAATTTACTGTCCCGACCGCAGCAGGCCCCCCAACCTGCATGACCCCCAGATTTTAAAAATGCCGGAAAAGGGTTTTCAAAACCATTTTAGTTTGAACTGGGGCTTGACTATCCCTGTCGTGGACCCGCGCATGCAAAGGGTTTCATTAACCACGAAGAACAATTTCGGCGTTCGTTATGAATTTACAGGGGGTGACCCAGCGTGAAGGTGGGTCCTGCAACTGCGATCCAAAGGCTTGCGTGGTGCCGACTTTTAAGGACACCCTTTTTTTATTTACCTCCATGTTTCACCCCTCTTTTTCTCGTTACCCCCTGTTTTTTGTCCCTGTTCGCAGATAAAAATTTAAGAAGGTTTTGAAGGTTTTTTTACAGTCTCTTTTTAAAAACGGAAATCACAGCTATTCTTAAATCCCTTAATTTCCCCACAGCCAAAGGGTTAGAAACTGAAAAGTTTTAGCGAATACTGTGAAATTTTTGGGTTTGGGGGGAAGAACCTAAGACAAAATCAAAGTGTTTTTTTCCCTTTATCCTGGGTTTTTTCAACTGCCCCGTAGGGAATAGGAATTGATATTTTTAAAAAAAGTCATACAAGGCGCTATCTGCGCCAAAAATGAGATCAAAGGGGGCAATAAAAAATATTTCGAAGTTACAAGATGGAAATTTCGTTTTTTTGCAGCAAAAGGGAAAAGAGAATAGTTTTCTAGAAACTTTTTTTTCAAATTTTCGTAAACGTGGCTTTTTGAAAAAAATAGGCCGCACCACGTGCAATACAGCTATTTAAAAGTTTACGGATAACAAATGGTGGTTTTGCACCAATGAAATACAACAGCAGTTACCACAAAATTTCTGTATTCAAATTTAAGTACAAGGTGGCTCTTTGAACAAAACTGGACCACACCAAAGTGAAATACAGCTATTTAAAATTTAAACGGATAAGAAAAGGTGGTTTTTGCACCAATGAAATACACCTGCAATTACTAGCAAATGTCTGTATCGTAATATAAGTACAAGATGGGTCTTTGAACAAAAATGCCCTGCGCCAAAGTTAAAAACACCTAATTAAATTGTGTACGGATAATAAAAGGTATTTTTTTGCACCTATGAAATACAACAGCAGTTACTAGATAATTTCTGTACCCTAATGTAAGTACATGGTGGCTCCTTGAGCAAAACTGTGCTGCGCCAAAGCGCAAAACATCTAATTAAATTGTGTACGGATAATAAAAGGTGGTTTTTGCACCTATGAAATACACCTGCAATTACTACAAATTTTTGTTTTCGTAATACAAGTACAAGGTGGGTCTTTGAAAAAAAAATGGCATTCGCCAAAGTGAAAAACACGTAATTAAATTGTGTACGGATAATAAACGGTGGTTTTTGCACCTATGAAATGCAACAGTAGTTACTAGATAATTTCCTTATCCAAATGTAAGTACAAGGTGGGTCTTTGAACAAAACCGGACTGCATAAAATAAAAGGTACTATTTCACCTCAGGTGCGAGGTGTGCTGCCCAAAAACTCTTAAAAAAAGCCATTTCAATGCAGGTTCTGGGCTGCACATTATATACTCTTCTTTCAAAAGCCTGCCTTTCTGTCTGTGATCGCCCACACCCCCCCTCCCCGCCGCAGCTACTAAACCCTGGTGTGATGCCCCTGTGGGAAGTCTCTTCTGGAGGTCACTGGAGGCTTGTAGGGTCATCGACTTTCTTATTCCTTGCAACCTTGAGTCCTCTTTTGGGGAGACCAACCACTTTACACCCTCTTAGTGGACACTGAGGTGTCAGTCTAGGTGGCAGCCTGGAGAAAGATGGGCCACTCTAAACAAAGGTTGACCATAGATCTTTAATTGCTTCATAGCCCTGTGGCTCAGAGGGATGGGAAAGGTTTATTGGGGGGAAGGAGTCATCTCTTTTAAGAAAGGGTCTACACTAGACTTGGGCACTTTTTGTGTGGCATGCTGCAATTTTATGCCTTCGGATGAAACAAAGAATGCAATTGTGGTAAAAAAAAAGAGAAAAAAGAGAAAAGAAAGAAAAATAATGGAAGAGATTAAAAAAATATATCAACACTTGAAAGTCTTTTAAAGAACTCTGAAGTAAACATTCAACAGCTCTCTGATCTGAAGTGAAAAACATACTCAGTTTGAGATCTGTGAAAATGTACCTTTCCTCTCAATTGAAATACTTTACACATGGAGACAAACCTATGAGACTTTAAGCTCTGACAAATAAAACAAGGAAAGGAAAAAGCATTCTTTGTAATTCTTGATATTCACTGTGTTGTTGGCCCATCTGTCCATAACACTCACTCTTAATACTTTTAAAAATGTTACTTTGATGTGTACAATCTCAGTGCTACTAAAACAGTCAAAACTACCAAGTAAAAGCTTATCACTCTTTAAAACTATAATGTTTTCTTCTATTTGGCTAAAATTAATTTACTTTTAACCTCTTAACCCCACAGTTGCAATCATTATTCCCTTTACTATGTAGCATGAGGGCTTGTTTTTTGTAGGACAAGATGTGCTTTTTAACCTATTTACCCTCTCCAAAGAAAAAAAAAATATGGTAGTGTCCCGGTACTGCTTGTCCCTTTAATAGTCCTTGCAGGCCGTAGTAATAATGTACATTTACTTACGAGATATCTCCCCATCTCTTTCTCCATTTTATAAAAGCCAGCACACATTTATATGGAGTTTGCAAACTATGGCCATTTTGTGGATGCTTTAGAAAACTACATTTCCCATAGATCACTGTTTTGTGTCTTAAATGTACAGGAATGTCCGTTATAATCAGGTGACCTCCAGAACCAATCAGGCTCTCCTATGTGGGCCTGGAGAAAAAGTTCAGTTAGAACCGTTGTTTTGAGGCGGCAGAGTGTGCACAGGGGCTGAATACAACTCAGTGTGGTAGCTGTAAAATATACCATTTCCTCCAACATTACCAAGAGAAGTCTTAGCCTCTTATGCTGTACTACTGAATACCTCTTTTCCTACAATCAATTACTTTTGCAGAGAGCATTTTCCTCTGAATCCCCAGCCTGCTACTACCAAATACTACAGACCTGTTCATCCATACGCCTGGGATCAATACACAGTTCTCAAGTAAGTCTGTGGGACACGGATTTAAGAAAGAGCCCATAGCTGGACTGTTGAAACTTGAGGGTCTCGCGTCACAGTCCCCTGCTTCTGTATTTATGTGTACCCAGTCGTTGAGGCACAGCCCCCTGGATGCAGGCCATCATTAGCATCAAATATAGTAAACTACCCAATTACCTACAAGCTAGCAAAAGAGATGGTTATCTAACTACTCCATCACCTGATTACTTGTATATCTCCTATAGCAGCCACTGTATTGTTTGTGAAGTTCACTATTATCATCATCATAACTGTACATCTGTATTATCTCGTCCTGCTAAGTAAAAGAGCAACAACTATCCCCGAAGCTTGGTTGTCTGTCATCATTGTCAGGTGCCACGTGGGGGCGGGTAGTTGTGGACATTCAATGGTTTCTCTTGACATCCAGGACCAGGGTCATCATACCGGCCATACTGTGAGTCCTACCCGTGACATATATATATACAATATGACTCTTCATTTTTCTCTTCCCCACTTTCTAAAAGCCATACCCTTTTTATTTTTTCACGTACCTAGACAAATGTGGGCTTTTATTTTGCAGAACAAGATGTAGTTTTTCATAGTGTCATTCATTGTACCATAGACTATACTGGGAAAACGCAAAAATTTTTTAAGTAGGGTAAAATGTAAAAAAAATTTACTTGTGCCATGTTTGCGGGTGTTTTGTTTTTACAGCATTCAATCTTTGGTAAAAATGATGAGTTATCTGTATTCTACTGGTTGATATGCATCCACCAATACCAAACATATACAGTTTTTGTTACATTTTGGTACCGTAAAAAAAAAAAAAAAAAATATTTTTGAAATTTGCGCCATGGATCAATTACTTTTTTGTAATAACACCTATGGACTTGAGTGAGGGGCATTTTATGTGGGCTGAAATGTACTTTTTATTGCTAACCGTTTGAAATACATGAGACTTTTTGGATCAAATTTATTCAATTTTTTAGGAGATGTGAAATGACCAAAAATGCAATTTTGGCATTTGGAATTTCTTTTCTTCTACAGTGTTAAGCGTACGGGATAAATGATGTGATATTTTAATATAGCGAACTTGTTTGGACGCGGAGATATCAAATATGTGTAACTTTTTTTATTTTTTTATTTGTAAAATGGCAAAAGGGGGGGTGATTTGGACTTTTAATATTTATTTATTTTTTTTACACTTTAAAACATTTTAACTTTTTTTTTACTTTAACTTTGAGTCTTCATAGGGTGCTTCACCACTACGTGGCTCGATCAATTATACAGCCTAATGCATTGTATAGACAATGCAGGAAGTAGTAAAGCAGAAAACATGGCAGTGATGGAAGGCTTCACAAGGCTTTCAGCTGCCATGTTAACCAATCAGAACCCCGCAATTTCACTGTGGGGGCTTTGATCGAAGTGAGGAATGGTGCACGGCACCATTTCTCATTTATCTAGATGCAGGGTAGTGTAGGATGGCGCCAGCACCATCCTGTACTGTAACCGCCAAGTGTTAATTGCAATTAGAATTAGAATTAGCAGCTAACACCAGGCATCTGTTTCCCTATACAACTCCTTAATACCACTAGGGCATACCCATATATCCAGGTGGATTAAGGGTGCCATTGACCGTACCATATAAACCCCCCTAAACTTTATATGGGGTGGAATGTGTAAAAAAAAATGTAATTGTGCCATTTTTGTGGATATTTTGGGCAACATGTATGAACGGGGCTGCGCCAGAATTCTGGCCTCAAAAAGCTGCAGTAGACCAGTTCTATAGATGTATGAACAGATGCACTCCAAACCTTGGCGCAATAAGTGCCTTGGTACCACGCCAAAGACACTTTTTTATTGGTAATATTTTGGGATAAATGTGACTTTTTGCTCACTTTTTATTTCAATGTTTTGGGGATATGAAATGACCAAAACTACAGTGTTCACCATACGGTATTAAATGATGTTTTATTTTAATATATCAGATTTTTACAGATGAGGAAATACAAAGCAGGAGATGGGATGCCACGCCATTGGAGATCAAAGGAGAGGTGATTAAAGTGTCAGAGAAATGAAGCAGAGTACCACTTGTGACCACAAACCGGCACATGGCCTGCACGCATCTTGACACTGGTACACAGACCTTGGCGCATCTTGGCACCTGCGACTGCTGGGAAAAGGAATGTATGCATCCATGGGCTGGAGCATGGACCAAAGCACGTTCCATTACAGTTACCTTCAAAAACATCCTAAACAACCCTAACCCTAAGGAATTTGCTTTCTTGGATATGTGTAAGCAAGTAGGAATTTTGTACAATCTTGTGAATAATTCATGTGTCCTAAATAGAGATGGGCGAATTGATTCTAACGAAGTGGAATTCGTTTAGAATTTCAGGAAAACTTCGGTTCGGAACGAAGCCGAACTTTGGGGTACTCGCGTGAACGAAGTGTGCTTTTGATTGATAAAATGGCTGCGACCACATGGCGTTACATGGGGCAAAGAACTCTGGGAGGAAGAAGGGCATAGCCTGCATGACATGTGCAGAGATGAAGCTAATCAGAGGCCGGCGGGATTCTGTGACGTCACCGCACTATATAAGTCCGGGCGCGACGCTGGG
This sequence comes from Phyllomedusa bahiana, assembly GCA_025379985.1. Taxonomy (NCBI): domain Eukaryota; kingdom Metazoa; phylum Chordata; class Amphibia; order Anura; family Hylidae; genus Phyllomedusa; species Phyllomedusa bahiana. Next base: position 132,514 of record JAODAL010003852.1, on the reverse strand, counting down.
AGCTCATACCGCTCTCACTGTACTGATTAGGAAGGTGCTGCCGGGGCTGCTTATGATAGCTGATACTAAAAGAACTCATTTTTATACAGCGATTTTTGGGGGTGTTTTCAGCTTGTCTCAGAGACTGCTTCACTTAACGTTCTATTTCTGATTTTGTGGGGTATTGGATCTGAAGTCCAGTGTGCGTCCAGTGCAGCTGCATATACATTTTAATTCTATCTGCTCACAGCACATTGAATATCCAAGGGTGATCTAAGCCTGTTCCTTTGTATTCATTTAAAGAAACAGCATTTTTACAATACAAATACCACTTCATTTTTGGCTGCTCAATTTTTTTGCGCAATTTACATCCAGGGGTTAATTAAAAAAGCCGTTTGTTCTGCTGCTTTGCTTTGTTTTGGTGACTAAAAAGCAAACCCTTTATTTTTCCACTTTCGCCCAAAAAAGACATTATCCTGTTAGGCATAAATTCACAAGCGAAGGATAATTACAATTTTTTCCTCTTGTTGTGTAGCAAATAAAATTAACACGACAAACCATTTTTAAACCCAACTTTGCTTCACCAAAGCTCCATAGTTTTTTTGAAATTTTTTACTCAAGGTTCTTTTGGCGCAATTACATAAAAAGGGGTTTAATTTTTAATCGTTGTTACTGGCTGCTGTGGTGACTAAAAAAGAAACTGTTTTAGTTTTAAAACCAAAAACACAAAACAATTTTTTTTAAAAATTTTACACCTTTTTTCTGTGCTTCAAAGCATTAAAAATTCACAAGCGATGGTTAATTACAAGTTTTTCTCTTGTTGTGTATCGTAAAATACACGCCAATGAAAAACACTACAAAGCTAGTAGTTTTTGGTTGCTCAATTCTTTTGCGCATTTTACATCGCGGGGTTAATTAAGCGTTGTTCTGCTGCTGTGGTGACTAAAAGAAACCGTTTATTTCACCGCCAAAAATTAAAATTTTCCTGTACCATAATTCACAAGCAAAGGTTAATTACAAGTTTTTCTCTTGCTGTGTACCGTAAAATACATGCCATTGTAACACGCTACAAAGCTGGTAGTTTGAGCCTGCTCAATTCTTTTGTACAATTTACATCCAGGGGTTAATTAAGCGTTGTTTTTCTGCTGTTGTGGTGACTAAAATAAACCGTCTTTTTCACCAGCAAAAAAGATATTTTTTCTGTAGCATAAGTCACAAGCGAAGGTTAATTACAAGTTTTTCTCTTGTTGTGTAGCGTAAAATACACGCCATTGTAACACGCTACAAAGCTCGTAGTTTTTGGATGCTCAATTCTTTTGCGCGATTTACATCCAAGGGTTAACTAAGTATTTTTCTGCAGTTGGAATTAGTAAAAGAAACTTTATTTTTCACCGCCACAGAAGAAATTCTGTAGCATAATTCATATCCGAAGTTTAATTAAGCCTGTTTGTGCTTTTATATTCAGTAAAATACACAGAGTTTTTAAACGGCACATACAAGTCAATTTTTCCTGCCCATTTGTGGAGCGCAATTTATATCCAAGGGTTACCCAAGCTTGTTACTGGGTTCATTTGGAGTCAAATACAGGGTGTGTATTTATCACATACAGATATCTTCATCAAACAGTGTCTGTACATTTTAGAACAAACAGTATGTCAGACAGAGAGGTGGCAGGCTCTTCACCTGCGAGTGGCAGTGGCACAAACATTCATGGAGCAGGTCCAGGTCGCAGCATAGCAAGGGGACATTGCAGCAGGGGCCACAACTGCCGGTGTCATCTAGCGTCTGTGAGTTGTTCAGCAACCCAAGGGTTCTTGATCGGTTGACTAGATCATCCACTTCCTCCCAGATGACATCTGACAACCCCAGCCAAGAAGCCCGGGGGGAACGTCAGACACAACCCTTAGTTGGCATGGCCCAGGAGCGGGTCAGCGGCCCTCACCTGTCCTCAACCCACCTCTGTCCCATGCGGTTCCCTCAGCCAGAGATCTACTATGTGGTCTGGGCTCAGCGCCACTATATGGCGAGGATGAACAATTTGAGGAGGGCAGCCAGCAGTTACTTGGCAGCGAAGATATGGGGCCAATATCACCTGCTTCTTGCAGTAGGTGGCAAAGTATAGATGTGGAGAGTGGCATGGGAGGTCATTTTGTGAGGGGTCAGCCTCTGCATACCAAGACCGGTGATGAGGACAGCAGTGACGATGAAACACAAATAGATGATGATGTAGCCGACCACACTTGGGAGCCGGATGAAGCAAGGGCTTAATCATCATCAGGAGAAGAGGGCGTCAGCTTGCACGTCAGGCAGCGGCGCAACCAGCAAGTGGGTTGTGTGGCCGTGCGTCAGCAGGGTAGCAGCAGTGTGAGGTCGGGAGCCAAGCTGCCACGGGGTAGAAAACCCGCTTCGCAGGTCCAAGAAAGTAACGGCACAGGGGCTCAGCGAGGCAGCGGTGGTAGTATTCACTCAGTGTGGAGGGTTGGCGGTAAAATCAGCTACTCGGCGGTGTGGCAGTTCTTTGCTAAGACACCGGAGGAGCCGAATATTGGTATATGTAGAATGTGTGGGCAGAAAGTGAAGCGTGACCAGGGAGCTAACGTTGGCACCACGGCCCTGCGTCAACACATGCGGCGTCGCCATCCGGTGGCCTGGGAGAAACGTGGCTCAGATGTGATAGTCCATCCTGCCTGCCGCCGCAGCGGCCAGTGGCACGCATGCCATTGCAGCCAGTCAAGGCTCCACCACCTCTGCAGAAGGGAGCTGTTTCTCTTTGACATCATCTCCCGGTCCAGATGCTCCTGCTCCACGCTACTCATGGCGCCAGCAGTCGTTCAGCGAAGCGATTGCAAAGAGACAACAGTATGCGTCCAACCATCCTAAGGTGCAGCAGCTGACCGTGCTCCCGTCCAAGTTGTTGGTACTGCAGTCCCTCCCTTTCCAAATGGTGGATTCTGCACCATTCAGAGAACTAATGGCTTGTTCCGAGCCGAGATGGAGAGTTCCAAGCCGTAATTTCTTATCCAAAAAGACAGCACTTCATAAATATGTAGAACAGAAAGTGGGCCAGTCCTTGAGCTTATCGGTTTATTCCAAGGTGCACGGCAGTGCGGACGTCTGGAGCTGTAACTAAGGTCAGGGACAGTACATGTCCTTTACGGCCCACTGGGTGAATGTGCTTCCTGCCCAGGCACACCAACAACTTGGACAGGAGACGCCGCTTTCTCCTCCACGTTGTCAAACTGCGGCTCCTGCACCAATGTCCGCCTCCTCCTCCTCCACCACCACCACCATCTCAGCCTCCACAAGTACTGCGCCATCATACCACATGTGTAGGGCACAGTGGTGTCACACAGTTCTATACCTGGCTTGCCTCAGTGAACGAAGTCACACAGGGGAGGAACTGCTCCGCGTCATGCAGCAAGAAATCGATGTGTGGCTTTCTCCACGCCAACTGCAAATCGGAACCATGGTGACGGGCAATGAGAGGTGCACCGAGGAGGGATGGTCCATGCGCCCTGCATGGCGCATGTGTTCAATCTGGTTATGAAAAGGTTCCTGAAGTCTTCCACCGATTTTCAGAAGATTCTGAAAATAGCCAGGAAACTGTGCATGCACTTCATCCATTCCTACAAAGCCAGAAACACTCTCCTTGAATTGCAGCGGCAGAATGGCCTCCCCAAACACACTCTGATATGCGATGTTTCCACCCGTTGGAATTCCAGCCTGCACATGTTGGACCGACTGCATGAACAGAGAAAGGCCATTAACGATTTTTTGATGATCTAGGCGGACAGGAGTACTCCCCTGTGTAACTTTGATGTCAGCCATGGCAGCTCAGCGTGACACCTGCCGTTTGTTGAGGCCATTCGAGGAGGTGACGTTATTTGTCAGTCGCCAGGACTACGGGATGAATAACGTCATTCCACTGCTTCATGTCCTGGGACAGATGCTGAAAAATCTGTCTGGGCAGGGGACTGGAGATGTGGTGACTACATCTCGCGGCCACATGAGTCCGGTGGAGACTGAAATGGAGGAGGAGGAGGACATTGGAGCAGAAGCATTGTCTGGTGAAATGAGGATTTTCTAAACCCAGGTGACAAGAGAGGGGGAGCAGGAGCAGCTGGAGGAGGTAGATGGAGATGAGGAAGATGAGGCAGATGACCCGCAAGCACCGTGGCAGTATACAGTGGAGATGGAGGCAGGGAGCCCCTCGGAGTCACTTGTGCAGATGGCCCGCAGCATGCTGATTTGCCTGGCTAGTGAAATCCGAATAGTCAGCATCCGGCAGAGGGATGACTTCTGGCTCTCCACCCTATTGGACCCTCGCTACCGGTCCAAAATGGGAGCCTTTTTCCCAGCTACTGAAGAGGAGGACAAACTCAAATGCTATAGGGAAATCCTCCGTAGTCAGTTGGCCGCTGCCTATGTGCGGCATCATCCCTCCTCTGACAGGTCTGACTGGGGGGTTCCTCAGCGCTCACGTACTACTGCCGCGGCTGCTGGGGAAAGGTTAGGGATAGGAGCAGTACCAGCTCCATCAGCAGCAACCTAAGTCTGGAGTCACTGATGAGCAGCTTCCTTCACCCGCCTAGTGAGGAGGGCAGTCACCAGCATCAGCAGCAGCAGCAGCAGGACCTGGAACAGTCCCTGAACCAACAGGTGGTGGCCTACTTGGAAAGCACTCTGCCACCCCAGTTAGAAGATCTGCTGGACTACTGGGCAGCCAAAATGGATGTGTGGCCGCAACTTTCCGAGTTTGCAGTGGAGAAGCTGTCCTGCCCGGCCAGTAGCGTGGCATCAGAGCGGGTGTTCAGTGCAGCGGGGGCCATTGTTACCCCAAGGAGTACCTGCTTGTCCACGGGAAATGTGGAATGACTGACCTTTGTCAAGATGAATCAGGCGTGGATCGGCCAGGATTTCCACACACCAATGCCTTAGGCGTCAGACTACATCAGCCATGACGCCTCACCCAAACTGTGAGAAATGAGTCTGGGTTCAAACTACCTGCATCAGCCACTATTCTGATGCTGCCACCTGCCTGATGCTACACATATGCTGACAGTTTCTCCATCAGCCACCAACCATCTTTACCAGGGACTGGTATTGCCACCCACCTCCACACTCTGTCATTGTGCAACTTTATGACCTCATGCTGCTGTTGCTAGTGCCGTGACATCCACACTGTGTCATTGTGCCACTCTCTGACCTCATGCTGTTGCTGCTGCCGCCGTCACCTCCACTCTCTGTCATTGTGCCTTTCTGTGGCCTACTCCAGTTTTTGCCACCTTCAGAATGTCATTGTGCCACTGTCTGACCTCATGCTGCTGCCACCGTCACCTCCACTCTCTGTCATTGTGCCACTCTGTGGCCTACTACTGTTTTGCCACCTCCAGAATGTCATTGTGCCACTGTCTGACCTCATGATGCTGCTGCTGTGACCTCCACACTGTGTCATTGTGCCACTCTGTGGCCTACTCCTGTTTTTGCTACCTCCAGAATGTCATTGTGCCACTCTCTGACCTCATGCTGCTGCTGCCGTGCCCTCCACACTGTGTAATTGTGCCACCCTGTGGCCTACTGCTGTTCTTGCCACCTCCAGAATGTCATTGTTCCACTGCCCGTCCCCATGCTGCTGCTGCCTTTCCCCCCACACTGTGTCATTGTGCCACTCTGTGGCCTACTCCTGTTTTTGCCACCTCCAGAATGTCATTGTGCCACTGCCTGACCTCATACTGCTGCTGCCGTGCCCTCCACACTGTGTCATTGTGCCATTCTATTGCCTTCCCCTGTTTTTGTCACCTCCAGAATGTCATTGTGCCACTGCCTGACCTCATGCTGCTGCTGCCGTGCCCTCCACACTGTGTCATTGTGCCACTCTGTGACCTAGTCCTGTTTTTGCCACCTCCCGAATGTCATTGTGCCACTGCCTGACCTCATGCTGCTGCCATTCCCTCCACACTGTGTCATTGTGCCACTCTGTGGCCTACTCCTGTTTTTGCCACCTCCAGAATGTCATTGTGCCACTGCCTGACCTCATGCTGCTGCTGTCGTGCCCTCCACACTGTGTCATTGTGCAACTCTTTGGCCTACTCCTGTTTTTGCCACTTCCAGAATGTCATTGTGCCACTGTCTGACCTCATGCTGCTGCTGAAACCTCCACACTGTGTCATTGTGCCACTCTGTGGCCTACTCCTTTTTTTGCCACCTCCAGAATGTCATTGTGCCACTGCCCGACCTCATGCTGCTGCTGCCGTGCCCTCCACACTCTGTCATTGTGCCACTCTGGTGGCCTGAACATTCCCCCTGTCATTTTGGCCAAACCTCCAGAATTTTCCCCTTGTGGCCAACTGTGATTCATAAGAAGTGTGGGCCGGCAGTCTAATGTGGCCCGTGTCCCATACTAAAACGCATTTTTGTATTGAAGGGCCCAAAATAGCAAGCTCGCCTCTGGGGAATAAATTTTAAGCCCCTCTGCATTTTCAACGTTCTACTGCACCCTGCACTACTGCACCCTGCAGGCTCTGTGCAGCTTGGAAATAGCTGTTTTTTAACGCGATTCGTCCCGAAGTAATTCGGACCGAATTTATTTTTGTCGGGAAATTCGGCGAAGTGACCCAACCGAATTTTTGAGAAATTCACCCATCTCTAGTCCTAAAGTTAAGTTTTATTTTGTGACATAATAGGGGACATGTATGAAAACTATCTTGGTCTAAGACTTTCTTTGTTGCCCAAACTAATCAAAGTACCCCTTTAATTTTTTCAGAGCACTATATGAAATGAAAGGGGAGCTCTGATTGGTTGCTATGGGCAACAAAGAAAGTCTTAGACCAAGACAGTGTTCATACATGTGGCCCTATGTGTTGAAGCTGGAGACTCCAATTAATTTTCAAATTACTGTTAGGGTTGTGGTTATTGTTTTTGGTAGGACTGGAAAAAAGTCCAGTTTGGGACACCCAAACCCACCTGTGCCACCTGTGTATTTGAGCAACACTACTAGCTATATATACTGCAGTATTTTACATTGTATAAAATGAAGACATTGCACTATAAGGTGCCCTCCTGGCAATGTTACAGCTGATATGACAGAACATGTTCAGAGTAAAGAGATCAATAGTGCAAAGATCCCTGTAGATAAGATACAGTAATGACCCCATGAACTCTATCACTGCCGCTCACTGGCAGAATTTTTGTAACAAATTCTGATAGACAAACATGAAAGGAGATGTATGTATCGACCGGTGTCTTGCTTACTAAGCAGTTTCCTCTGTTCAGCAGGGTGTCAGCACACTACAGCTTATTACCGTGGGAAATGGACCAGGGAGAGAAAGATATATGTGTTTACACAATGTCGCAGTCAACGTTCTTTGATATATTTTCATTAATAACAATATAGGTCTATAAATAACGGACATATCACACACAAACACATGTAGGACTTAATATAGTGGATACACTGGTTGTCCATATATAACAAGTGACTCAGCTGCAGAATATATAGTGTTCTCTGGTGTAAAAATATCGTACATAGGAAAAAAGAAAAAATAGAAAATCTGCTGATTTTCAAATTCTAGTTTTCTTGAATTTTCAATCACATAACAAGTAAAGCAAAGATGGGGAGTATATGATTGTTTAACATTCAATATTAAGCAAAAGTAAATGCTAAACAATTGTATTCTTCTAGTGATATCTGGGTTGTCTGTAATGGAGGAGAGAAGATGTTCCATTACTGACACATACATGTGTGAGGACAAAGTGTAAACCTGTTAGTCATGGTGGTGATAGAGGTTTATAAAATGCTATTATTCTTTAGATAAGTAGAGGGACTATAATTGAGGGCTATAACTCCAGCTATAAAGAGGTCTCCAAAGGGATCTGGATAAGTTGTAGACCTGGGCAGAGAAGTGGCAGATGAAGTTTAACACAGATTATGCACATGGGGAGGAAAAATCCTATTCATCATTACTTGTTAAATGGGAAAATGCTGGGTTAAAGTGGCATAAAGAAGGACTTGGGAACCTTAGTGGACAGTGAACTTCATAGTAGCAGCCAGTGTCAGACAGCAGCTGCCAAGGTAAATGCGATCATGTATTAAAAGGGGCATAGATGCACACGATGAGAACATTATTCTTCCATTATACATGTCACTGGTCAGACCACACATGGGATATTGTGTACAGTTTTGAGCACCAGTGCACAGGAAAGACATTGTAGAGCTTGAACAGGTATAAAGGTGGGCAACAAAAATATTAAAAGGACTGGGTGGACTGCAATACCCAGAAAGATTAGCAAGATTGGGGTTATTTAGTTCAGAGAAAAGGCAGCTTAGGTGTCAGGGCTAGGCTGCATTCAGGCTGCAGGGATCTACAGGCTGCAGCAGCTGATCAGAGACCCCACCCTGATACACTTGCTGCTGGCAGCTCTGTGAGTGACAGATGCCCAGCCACTCCTGACAGGGGGAATGTTGCACCAGCCAATGGGAGGACTCGGAGGCCGTTCCAATCAGCTACAGGGGCGGTATCCAGGAATCCCATTTAAACTCCCTGAAGGCTGAGTGTAGCGCCTGTGATATTCCTGGCTTCCTTGTTACTTGTGTTTGCTTATCCGTATACCTGACCTCGGCCTGTTCTCCTGACCCCGGCTTGTCTCCTGATTTTGTACCTTGCTCCCGTTCGTGTTTGACCCCGGCTTGTTTACGTTTATCCCTCTGGTTCTGATTTGTGGCTTTGGCGTTCCCGTTTTGGTATTTACCCAGACTGTCTCATTATTCTCCTTCCTGAAGGCCCCAGCACTTAGGCAGAGCAGGGACTGTCACCCAGTTGCCGTCTGCCGCCTAGGGCAGCACGTCAAGCAGGCAGGGACAGTGGGCTGGGTTCCAGTCAGAGCTCACTGTACCTCCCTTGACGTGACATTAGGGGAGACATAATAAATATGTTTAAATAAATCAAAGGTCAATATAGAGATCTTTCCCAAGATCTATTTATACCCAGGACTGTATCCAGAACAAGGGGGCATCCTCTACGTCTACAGGAAAGAAAATGTCTACATATACATAGAAAGGGATTCTTTACTATAAGAGTAATGAGACCGTGGAACTCTCTGCCAGAGGAACTTGTCATGATGAATTCACTAACAGAGTTCATAAAGGGTCTGGATGCATTTCTAGTGTGTAATAACATAACACGTTATAGTGACTATGATTTTGGAGAAGGGTCGTGGATCTAGGGATTTTTTCCGATTGCCAGATTGGAGCCGGGAAGGAATTTTTCTCAAAAAGAGGACATTTAGCTTTTACCTCATGTTTTTTTTTTTTTGCCTTATTCTGTGATCAACAATGTAGGATAATAACTATGTACCTATATAAGGCTGACCAGCTTAAATGGTCAAAAGCCTTCTCAGCATCTGAAGAGACTATATTACAGACAGGGTTTTTATGGGATTATCATCAACCTACCTACCTGGGAAAAATTTAACTTGGTCAAGACAACTGTGTCTTTTAAAAGAGTCTATTAACCAGAATTTCTGCATACATTTGCATACATGGACTACATTTATGTTGAAATGGTTAGGCTCAGAGATAACCTCACAGAGTACCAAAACGATAAAGGATAGGGCATTTACTCTTGGTAATAATTGTATAGACCAGCTTAGCTCCAGAAGTTCAGACCAATTCCTGTTTTGTGAACAAATTTGTGAAGGAATTTTGTAAACTTTATGGCAACATGTTTGAAGGGAATGTTTATGGGTCTGTTCCTCAATTCTCTTTGCGTCATGGTAGGCTAGCAGCAAGTTATAGAAGACATTTCTAAATTTGATCTGTTTGTAAATTAACTCCAGAATTTCAACTCGTTAAAGGGCTGGCTAACTAGTTGTGTAGTTTCTATTTTAAAGGCTTGGTTCACATCCTCGTTATAGGTTCTGTTCGGAAACCTTTATCGCAGAGGTGAAAACAGAAACCTACAGATTTGTTTCACAATGGACATCCATGGTGTTTTTTTTTGTCATTCCCAATGGAACATGTGACAGAGGTTCCAAATGGAACCTCCACTGCATATATGAACCAAGTCTAGCATGTATGTCTTCTACTAGAAATGTATTACTGAATCATTCAACTGGGTGTTGCCATTCCAGTTTTTACAAGGGTGTGTCCCTGTGCACACTGAGGGTGCTTTCACACGGTGCGGTTTTGATGCGTTTTTTTTGGATGCGTTTTTTGTGCAGGAAGGCACAACAATTAATGCTATACATTGTTGCACAAAAAACGCATCCAAAAAAACGCATCAAAAACGCACGGTGTGAGAGCACCCTGACTCTATCAGCACTGATTGGATAATCTTACTCTATGCAGGGATACATCTTAAATAGTTTACACGAAGCTGATTCCTAATACATTTCTAGGAGGAATAACAGAGGAACAGCACAACAGAGTTATAAGTGAAGATGTACCACAATTGTTATTTCTTAGTACAACAAACATGATGTCCCCATCATTCTCTGAACCTGTTGACTACAGTTGATTTGTGGTACAAATGCAGTATGAAACAGCTGAGATGGAGTAGAGACCTCCCTGTAATGTAAGTGCAGATAAGCTGGTTACAGATATGCAGAGTAACAGCAGAAAGACTATGAGATGCAGCCGTGTTGAAGAGCAGGAGATGTTACAGAGCAGATGATTTTGACAACTTCTGTTGTACAATACATTAGAAGTTTCTTTCAGGTGAAAAAGCAATAAGTTTAATAAATTATATTAAGAAATATTGAGTTATGAAAATTAGAGTCCTTTCTCTAGAGGCCTCATATTTTGGTCAGAGTAGAAAGAGCATCTCTTGTTCTGGAGGACCTACAGTATCTTGTCCTGCATTATACAGACAGCCCACTGATGTTAGCAGGCTTTGTGTAATGCCAACTTTTCCCTGTGGGGACACTGCAGGAAAACTGATCCTTTATTGCCAGGTTTCCCCACAGATTACAGATGATTTCTGGGTGATATAGCAAGAAAGCATTTATCTGCTTATTTTCAAGAGATTCTTCTATTAAATAGGGATTATCTAAGGGGTGTTATGATGGGACAGAGTGGACATCGGGTATTTGCGGATCCTCTGGGCCACCGCGAGCGATGATGGCATAGATGCAGACCACGTCAGGAGCGGGGTCTAAGAGGCCCCCAGTCTTCACCGGAGCTAGTCGCAAGGCCAGACAGACTTAACTTCAAGGAAGCTCCAGGTCACTACCCCTGACGTGGCTACTCGTGGTGACATCTGAAGTGCTTGATAAAGGACAGCGGAAACAGACAGAGGAGATGGGTCGCAGGCAGGTAAATCTGTAGACAAGAAGACAGAGTCCCAGGCAGGTAGCTGATCGACATAATGGCAGGTAACAGCAACATGGACAAAGCAGGATTAGATATAGACTGGAAGATGAGTCCTAGGCAGGTATCAGATTGGCAGGTAACAGCAGAAACGTAGGTAACAGGAACACAAGTAGCAGGAACAGCAACATGGACACATTGGTGTTAAACGTAGTGTTGAGCGATTATTATCGACAAAGTTGAAATCGGCACGGTTTTAATGTTGATCGGATTTTTTCGATCACACGATAATTTAGGTTAAAATCTATGCAACATCTACTAATATCGCGCCATTTTCAGCGCTTCCTGTAGTTTTGACGGCCAGCAAATCAGCTTAGAGAATAGAGCAAGGTGAGCTGTGTGTGCGACGTCATGACTGGGATGTGTATGGTTGCAATTGGCTGGAAAAATCACATGACCTCATTTTACATAGAACAGCCCTTCCTGTTTCTGCCTCAGTGTGTGTCGCACTTATGGGAGTAGGAGGGTGCGCTCTGCCTCTGTCCAAACAGCTCAGCAAACAGTAGCGAAATTGTTCTATTTGTTCACAGAGACAGCTATACTTTTAGCCTGTGAACATTAGAATTAGGTAGATTAGAGATTTGCAGATTTTAGGTAGTTAGATGAGAATTTTAAAGGAGCATCTAGCCCTGTAAAAGTCCACGAGAGGGAGGGGGGGTGGGGGAGGTCGCGGTGCGAATACACAGCTGCCCATGTCTCTCAGGAGTCATGATCAGGGATCAGCCTCCGCTTCAGCCTCCACGTCGCGCCGAGTACCACCTGTACACCAGAGACCCATCATACCCTTCTCCTTCCGCCAGTTTGGACACGACCTGCACGCCGTACAGCGGCCAGTCTAGCAGCCCAGCCTTCTGTTCTTCCAGGTTGGGGAGCAGAAGAAACACTTTTAACCCCAAACCATCCCCAAAGCCAAAAGCTGAATGTTCGGCATTGCCAGGCTTTTGGCCTTGGAAACATGTTGCCTTTCCGTCTGGTGGACACAGATGGGTTCCGTCACGGTCATGGCCCTTGCCCTGCCCCCAATACCAGATGCCGAGCAGCATTTACTTTGCCAGAAAAGCCGGTCCTTGCCTGGCAGCCACGGTCATCTAAAATTTCAAGCTCGTTGTCATGCATTCTGTGTCGGAAAAGTCCATGTGACCACAACACATGGGACTAATAAGCACAGCCAAAGGACGCTATATCTCCTGTGGACAGTCTCACTGGGTGAGCTGGGTGATGCCTCTGGTGGTGACGGTGGCTCTCAGGGCCTCGGGGACGCTCTTCAAAATCCGCAGGGATGGTGCAGCGGTTCTTTCACCCCAAGGTCCTCTGGTGGCATCACGGACCAGAGAAACCAGGCGTGTTGGAAATTAATCTGTCTTGCGGAGGCGAGGGCCAGAGGGTGTGACAGTGTTGGAGGCCCGGCGTCGGTATGGCCTTTTTGGCCAAGTGTTCACCTCCATTTCATACTCACGCATTCGTGCATGATGACTAGACATGTTGGTGTGGTTAACACTTAAGGTTCTTGCCTCTACTTATGAGTTTAGCAAAGGCGGCATATGGACATCGCTGGGTGGGAATCAGAGGCTTGCTAAAGAAGGCCCAGGCTTGAGAGGTATGGGACCTTTTTGACACGTGGGGAAGAGATAACGCGTGGGGGGGGGGAACATGGCGATAAGCGAAGGAGCGGTGGTTTGCGCTGACCGTGGTGGCGGAATCATATCAGCGGAATTCTGCGACCGCACCTCTCCCTTTTTGTGGCGGGACCCCGTATTGACACTACCCCCAATCGTCTTCCTCCTCGTCCACTGATGAAGCCACTCGCAAGCAAATTCTGCGGAAAAGCCAGGATGGGATCCGCAATTTCGTCATCATCATCATCATCAACACAGGTTTGACTTGGTCGTCCTGACTTTCTGCTTCCAGAAGCTGGGGCTTACAAGCAAGGCGCACTGCAAGGCTTGCCGACCGCCCGGGATTTTTGCCGATTTAACGGCTTCCCTTCACCTCTCTGATGGCATCAGTAAACTTGGGCGTCAGAGCAGAGAAAATCATCCTTTTTGGCTCTTGATCTTTTAACCATGCTTCTGACCCCAACCGATTTTGTCCTCAAAGAGGTCTCAGAAAATGGATTATCCACAGTGGTGGGTACACGAGTTGACATTTGGGCTGCTTCATGTTGGACAGATGCTGATGATGCTGATGACGACATTTGTGGCCTGTTTCTGCGAGGACGAGGAGGTAAGACTGCTAGATGCAGGTTGCATTAACCACTGAAGGACAGATTGGCGACGATGTTGTTACTTAGATTCACAGGGCCCGACCAGCGATGACAGGCCTGGACGGTCCTGCAACTGACGATCCGCTGGCATGCGTGTTGTCGCCAGCACTGGAAGGAGCACCTTCTCTCGTACCTCTACCTCCATGTGCTACCCCCTCTTTGCTCGCTTACACCTGCATTTCGCTCCATGTTCAGAAATATAAAAATTGAGAAGGTATGGAATGTTTTGGAAAGTCTCTTATAAAGACGGCAAATCACAGCTATTCTCAATCCTCTAATCAAAACAAATTGCTGGATTCAAATTTAACTGCAAGGTGTCTTCAACAATCTGGACTGGGCAAAAGTCCAAAAAACACGTATTGTTATGTTTTGATATAATAAACGTATTTTTTGCACTTCAATTCACCTGTGGTGAATATAGAATTGCTGTTTTAAGATTTACGTAGATGCTGCGTCAATGAACAGTGCTGGGTGCGCAAAAGTCAAAAAACACGTAACTGTTATGTTTTGTATAATAAACGTATTTTTGCACCTTTCAATTCACTGTGGTGAATATAGAAGTGCTGTTTTAAGATTTACGTAGATGCTGCGTCAATGAACGTGCTGGGTGCGCAAAAGTCAAAAAACACGTAACTGTTATGTTTTGATATAATAAACGGTATTTTTTGCACCTTTCAATTCACCTGTGGTGAATATAGAATTGCTGTTTTAAGATTTACGTAGATGCTGCGTCAATGAACAGTGCTGGGTGCGCAAAGTCAAAAACACGTACTTTATGTTGATATAATACGTTTTTTTGCACCTTCAATACTGGGTGATATAGAATGCTGTTTAGATTTAGTAGTGCTGGTCATGAAATGTGGGCGCAAAGTCAAAAACAGTAAACTGTTATGTTTTGATATTAAACGGTCTTTTCACCTTTCAATTCACCTGTGGTGAATATAGAATTGCTATTTTAAGATTTACGTAGATGCTGCGTCAATGAACAGAGCTGGGTGTGCAAAGTCAAAATTCTCGTAACTGTTATGGATTTTGATATAATAAACTGTATTTTTTTGCTCCTTTCTAATTCACCTGTGGTGAATTATAGTATTGTTTTTAGACGTTTCGTAGATGCTGGGCTGGTCATGAACAGTTGCTGGGTGCGCAAAAGTCAAAAAACACGTAATGTCTATGTTTGATTTATAATCTGTATTTTTTGCACCTTCAATTAACTGTGGGTGAATTTAGAATTGTGTTTTAAGATTTTAGTTAGATGCTGCGTCAGATGAACATGTGGAGTGCGCAAGTCAAATAACACGATAACTGTTATTTTTTGATTTGATATAATAAACTGTTTTTTGCACCTTTCAATTCACCTTCGTGGTGAATATTAGAATTTTAGGGCTATTTTAAGATTTACGTTGATGCTGGTCATGAACAGTGTTGGGTGCGCATAAGTCAAAAAACACGTAAATGTTATGTTTTTTAGAATAAAACTGGTATTTTTTGCACCTTTTCATTTCACCTGTGGTGAATATAGAATTGCTATTTTAAGATTAAGTAGTGGGCTTGCTGCGTCAATGTACAGTGCTGGGTGCGCAAAGTCAAAAAAACAGTACTGTTTGTTTTGATATAATAAACTGTATTTTTTGCACCTTTCAATTCACCTGTGTGAATATTGGATTGCTGTTTTATATTTACGTTGTTGCTGCGTCAATGAACAGTGCTGGGTGCGCAAAAGTCATTAAACACGTATACTGTTATGTTTGATATAATAAACTGTATTTTTTGCACCTTTCAATTCAACTGTGGTGAATATAGAATTGTGTTTAGATTTCGTAGGTTGCTGCGTCTTTGTATCTGTGCTGGGGTGCGCAAAAGTCACAAAACAGCAACTGTTATGTTTGATATAATAAACGGTATTTTTTGACCTTCTCAATTACATGTGGTGAATATAGAATTGCTGTTTTTAAGTATTACGTAGATGCTGCGTCCATGACAGTGCTGGGTGCGCAAAAGGCAAAAAAACACGCAACTGTTATGTTTTGATATAATAATCGGTTTATTTTTTGCACCTTTCCAATCACCTGTGGTGAATATAGATTTGCTGTTTTAAGATTACGTAAGATGCTGCGTCAATGAACTGTGCCTGAGTGCCATAATGTCAAAAAACACGTTAACTGTGATGTTAGTATGATACCGGTATTTTTTGCAACAAAAACCTGTGCTGACTACAAGGATTGAGGGTTGTTATTTAAGTGCAAGGTGGATATATCAACGTCACAAGTGTAATGGGTAGGAAAATTGAACACCTTTCTGAAATGAATACTGATAATAAATGTGGAGTTTTGCAGCTAACAAAGAGACCTGCAGTTTCTAGAAGTGATGTTGTATCAATATAAGTTCGAGCTGCCCAATTATCAGGAAATTATTTAAATCGCAAAATGCTTAATTATAAAGCTATTCACTGCAATGTCTACACTGATGTCTTAGGTGAACTTTATCTCTCGTGTTCTTTTAAAGATAGAGCTTGTCTGTGTTCGCCCGCGGGGGCCCCCCCCGCTACACCGCCGTCATTTACAGTGGTAGATTCTGCTTTTAAATTTCTATAGCTAACCTACATTAAAAATGTGCACAATCCCTATGTAATGTAACTAAAATTGGATGGATCACGCTAAGAGTAGAGGTTTCTCTGTGCAGAAATTAGACTAATTTCGCTGATGCGTTTGGCCACAGGAGAACGCACGGTCCTATCCCTATGGACGTGAGAGACAAGAGGCTGAAACAGGAAACGCGACTGTTCTATGTTAAAACGAGTGATATGTGATTTTTCCAAGCAATCGCAACCATACACATCCCAGTCATGACGTCGCACACCACTTCTCACCCTGCTTATTCTGTAATCTGATTTGCTGGGCGCCAAAATTACTGGAAGCGCCGAAAAAGGCGCGGATCTTAATGATGATGCCGATGTTAACCTTAATTTTCGCTTGATCTGGAGAATTCGATCTACCATTAAAAAACCTTGCGGGATTTCAACTTTTGTCGATTAATATAGATCTACACTAGTTCTTAAGGAAAAATACTTTTTCTTCCTTATTAATTTTCCTTTCTCAAATGCTTCAATGATGAACTTTTCATATTTCTTTTCTATCTCATCATATACCTCAACAGCTAATGTTTGGTAGTAAAAAGTATCACCTAGGATTTTTAAAGCTTCTTTGTTGTAACCGTCGAAATCTTGCACGACTACCCCCCACTTGTCTGCACTCCGAATACTCATTTTTCTTTTTTAGAAAGAGATCTATTGCCTTGTTATTCCCTGATGACATATTTGGGTGGCTTATAATCTTTTTATTTTTCTTTATTTTCGAAAGGTCCTCCAATACTAAGTCATGGAAGACTAGGATATGATTACCCTGTGCATTTGTAGGGTAAAATCTTGACCGTGGCTTGACTAAAGTAGGTCTTTTTTCTTTTTTGTCACCATCTATAATGTCCTCATTTGCATTTTCTTTGGCCTGTTCTCCATTTTTGAATTTATTTTTACTGAAAAAACTTTTAAAGGTCAGCTTCCTAATAAATCTTTGAAAATCCTTAAAAACCGTTTAATCATCCATCTGGTTATCTGGTGAAAAACCTAAAACCTTTTTGGAATATTTTTTTTTTCTAAAGGTTTTGTTTGTATTGTGTTAAATTTAAAGTTTTTATTAACCTTTAGATCACTTTATTCATTTTATTTTTATTTTATTTTTACTTTTCTTTTAAAAAGTTTTATCTAATTTGGTGCATTTTTTGGCTGTTCTTGCCCCTACAGCCTCTTCCTCGAACTTTCGTTTCCTGACTGAAGTGACTATCTGTGATAGCAGGTGTTCTTCTACTGTGTTGTGGATCGTAAGTGGGTAATTCAATTCTAAAAAAAGAAACATATTTTGTGATTTTAACCTTCTACCTGTGACTATATCTCAAAAATATTTTTTTCAATATTTTAAATTTTTTTACAAAACGGAAGTGCTAAAGTAGGTGGAATATAGTCTATTTTGGATGAACTGCATGCCACCGTTCAACTTGGAGGTAATTGTGTACCTCTATCCTCCCCAATTAAGGGAACGGTGGATGCAGTAATTCTTTCAGGGTTCCTATCTTTTTGTATCAGTAATGGGTGATTTTCTAATAGCGTTTCTGCTGTCGGAAGTGGTAATGTAGATGGAAGAAGATATATCGAATCATTCAACTGTAGAAAATGAAAAAAGGAGCGGGCGCTCTATGTGAAAGTACGTCAGGTAATTCAGTGAAAGTAAAACACATAAGTTGCTCACCTGATGGCGTTGTTGGCTTGTATTTTTTGAGGCCAACCTTTTTAAAAAACCTTTTTGGTTAAATTTGCCCAAAGAAGAAAAGCCCCGTAGTTCAGGACCCCCAGTACGGGAAGACTTCAGGGAAAAATAAAACCCAAAACAAAAATGGCCAGGCGCTGTCCGCAGCAAATAAAACCCCGGCGTGGAATAGGTTAAAAAATATTTTTTCCATTAAAAACACAAATAGCTAACGGGTTTTGTGCTACAAAACACTTCCTCAATGCTTTAAGTTCATACTTCTTTATCCCTCGTTTCCACAGGCAGAGGTTTTTTGTGCGGGGAAAAAAGGCCCCATCCTATTTTTGTTTTATGGTTTAGAATCATTCAACTTATCATAAGTCATTTCTTCTCCATTTGTCAGATCAAAGATAGGGCTTTTTATTAACCCTCTATTATCTTCCAAACTTTTTACTCCAAAGTCATTCATGGCTGACTTACTCAGGGGATTAGCCTCGGGGAGTAATTGGTCTTGTCCTTTATTTTCTTTATGATTTCTACTATTTTTGCTATTCTCATTATTATTAAATTTCTTATTATTACGTACCCAATTTGAATTATGAAACCACCTAAGACTTTGAAGGCTCTCTGTAGAAGAAGTTCTACTCTTTTTTCTGTCTCTTGTGAATTTCCCACGAGTATCTACCTTAAATGGAACTTTTTTATGTAGTCCTGTTTTAACTACCTCGTTATACAATTTTGGACGGGGCCCCTAGGTCCCGATCGGGGAAATGGGATCCCTGGATCTAAAATTATCTCCTTTCTTTCCCCTTTTTTTCATTTTAAACCCTAGGACCATCTCTGCTGGTTTTGTCTCTATTAAATTTATGTAGTTTTTTATTTATAGTATCCAATTCATTATTTTTCAAATTATTTACTATTTTCTGTTCTATCTGAATATACTCAGGATGTAATGAGTATTCTGAAAAAGATATTAATATATTTTCTATTTCAGCAGAGATGGATTGACAATTCTTATTTCTTTTATCTACTAACAATGTCATAAGCTGTAATGAACAGTTTTTTAGGGTTTCAAACCAGACCTTATCAAAATCCTCATCTCTCAAATAAAAGGGAGAGGGTTTGTAGATCTGTAAACCCTTAGGAACGATTTTCTCCTCTATATACATCATTAAAAACTTAGAGTCAATATACTGAAAATTTTCTGATAAAAGAGATTTTTCTAATCTGCGGGACAATTCATAAAACATTTGGGTTTGTTCTTCTGTAAATGTTTTTTCCGATGGTTTACTCACATATTCTTGGCGTTGGATACAAGAGCCTGTGACCAGTCTTTCCAGCAGCTAATCTCTGGAATTAGGTCTCCTATTGAGGTAATCCATATTTCCTTCAAATGGACAGCTGCAAATTTCTTGATGTCCTGAATGTAGCTATTTCACCTCCTTCCACCTCCTTCTCCAAGGATATGCTCCAAATGGACACGTAAAACAAAACAAAAAAATAGTGTGATATTATCACTGGATGGCCGGGTTAAAAAACTGATAGGTACTTCTCACCTTTTACAGCTGTAACATGTACAGCTCATACACTCGTTTTCACTGGGGGTTTTAAATTTCATAAACTGGCTCCAACGATATGCTGCCTTATCCTTCTTATTCCTGGCCTTAGCGAGGGTAAACAAATCGATAATTATGCCCAAAACATTCAGGGGAACGTGTGCTTCTTCCTATGTGATTTATTTAATCACATGTTTCTGCGGCGTCCAGTACGTGGGAAAGACCTCAATGAAGTTGTCGAGGAGGACTGTTAATCATAGATACAATGTTAATCATCAAAAATTGTTGTACAGTCTTCCTCGGCACTTCGTCGGGGTCCACCCCGGACTGGAGCCAAGGTTTACTATACAACCTATAGAACATATAGGGATAGGTGTCAGAGATAGGCAAAAAACATTAGCAACACGTGAAATTTACTGGATCTATCGTCTTAATACTCTTAAACCTTATGGTCTGAATGAGTTACAAGAGACCATAGAATAAGATTCCCTTTTATATATTTTCTTGAGATAAGTTTATAAGATTTTTATGTATTTACATTTTCATTTTTTTAGTATATATGTATGTATTTATATATTTTTTTGATTTTTTTAGGTATTTGTATCGTTTTTATAGGTATATTATTGATCTTCAGGGTAGATTGAAAGGTATATTTATTATTATTAATATTTTTATGATTGTAGTATTTGCATTTTAACATGGTAAATAGGATGAATGTGTTGTATTACGTTTCAACCAAAATTGAAGCGGTGGGAGTTACGTTATCAATTCCCCCGCTCCGCCTCTTCCTTGAGCGAGAAGTATATAAAAAGTACTATAGCTGTTGTGTTCATGGTCTGATGAAGCAGGTCAGAGGTGCCTGCGAAACGCGTTACCTATTACTTATTTCAGTAAAGAAGTAAATCCACACTTACATTGTGGTGGTGGATCTCCGTTTTGCGTGGCGCTTTAAAGAAAAGGACCTTTCTGAACACGCCAGTGTTCATTCTACATCCAATTTCTTCCCCGTTGCCGAACCACGTGGGATGCCAAGAACCACGTGGGACGCTGGAGTGCCAGGTCCTCAAGAGCAGCAGCGCTTATACCCATATTGGGATACTCTTCACTATATCTGTACCAGTCATAGTACAGCAAGAAGAGGTGAGTTAATTCTCTCTCGTCACTAAACGCTATTGTATGGGCTTCACTATTTTGCGCTTTTTTCCTACTTTTCCAATACATACCGGAGGAAGCTTCCGCTGAATGTTTTGGGCATAATTATTGAAGAGGCTTCATTGTGAGGTCACAACTGAGGTCAGCCATTGTGATGTCACAAAAGGATACATTGTGAAGTCACATCAGACGTTATCCTTTGTGATGTCACAAGAGGCTTTATTGTGAGGTCGAAATTAATCTTATCCATTGTGCAGTCACAAGAGGCTTCATTGTGAGGTCACAATTGAGGTCATCCATTGTGATGTCACAAGAGGCTTCATTCTGAGGTCACAAAATAGTTCATCCATTGTGATGTCACAAGAGGCTTTATTGTGAGGTCAAAATTGATGAATCCATTGTGAAGTCAAAAAAGGCTTCTTTATGAGGTCACAACTGAGGTAATCTATTGTGATGTCACAAGAGACTTAACTGTGAGGTCACAACTGAGGTCAGCCATTGTAATTTCACATGAGGCTTCACTGTCAGGTCATAACAGAGGTCATCCATTGTGATGTCACAAGAGGCCTCACTGTGAGGTCAGAATTGATGAATCCATTATGATGTCACAAGAGGCTTCATTGTAAGATCACAACAGAGGTCATCCATTGTGATATCACAAGAGTCTTCATTGTGAGGTCACAATTGATGAATCCATTGTGATGTCACAAGAGGCTTCATTGTAAGGGCACAACGTTATCCATTGGGATGTCACAAGAGGCTTCATTGTGAGGTCACAATTGATTCATCAATTGTGATGTCAGAATAGGCTTCATTTTGAGGTCACATTTGATGAATCTATTGTGATGTCACAAGAGGCTTAATTGTGAGGTCACAATTGATGAATCTATTGTGATGTCACAATAATATTTATTGCGTGGTCACAACAGAGGTCAGCCATTGTGATGTCTGAAGAGGCTTCATTGTGAGGTCACAATTGATGAATCAATTGTGTTGTCACAAGAGGCTTCATTGTGAGGTCACAACTGAGGGTATCCATTATGATGTCACAAGAGTCTTCCTTGTGAGGTCACAACTGATATCATCTATTGTGATAACATTGAGACTCTCGGTTCACATATTTTGATCAAAAGATGTTTAAGCTGCCCACGACTTTCAACGTGATCTCAAAATCGGGCAGTCCTATGCTATCTTTCCCTCTCAATCGAGCCAATCTGGCCTCTCACTGGGTCAACCGACCTCCAATATTCAGAAAAGAAAAAATAAAAAAACACCCAACCTGAAAAGTTTGCCCTTCTTATGACAGCCTGTGAGAGTGGGTGGGGACAGAAACCCAAAATGGAAGCACCCCTTCCTTCCCATATAGGTTAAAATCAATGTACACCAAGTATAACATATGTTTCTGCACACAAAAACATTTCTGAAAAAACGTATGCAAACCTGGATGCCCCCTGGCAGGGCTGCGGCACACATGTAATTATACATGTACACACAACAGACCGCCGCCAGCGGCACGCTACCCGCAAAAAGGGCAATACACTCGTGGAAATCCCTAAAGAAGCATTTAGGCTATCTATCATACATGAAAAAACTTTGAGACTCTCGGTTCACATATTTTGATCAAAAGATGTTTAAGCTGCCCACGACTTTCAACGTGATCTCAAAATCGGGCAGTCCTACGCTATCTTTCCCTCTCAATCGAGCCAATCTGGCCTCTCACTGGGTCAACCGACCTCCATTATTCAGAGATAAAAAATAAAAAACACCCAACCTGCAAGCTGCCCTTCTTATGACAGCCTGTGAGAGTGATGTCACAAGAGGCTTCATTTGTGAGGTCACAATTGAAGAATCCATTTTGATGTCACAAGAGGCTTCATTTGTGAGGTTACAATTGAAGAATCCATTTTGATGTCACAAGAGGCTTCATTGTGAGGTCATAACTGAGGTCATCCATTGTGATGAAACTAGTATATTCCTCCTAAGAGTAGGAGGACCCTAGGACTGCAAAAGAAAAAGCGCAGGATCGGGTCCACTGGAATAAAACACAAGAGTACAACCCAAAAGTAAGTGCTCACCTTTTTTGCGCTGTACAAGAATACGGTACAGCGCGCTTTGAATTTGCAATGATTGTACAATGTGCTGGATAGAAGCTGCTCCCGGCCCTTTCTCCCGCCGCTGGAACCACGAGGGACGGCGGGTGTATGATTAATGAAAGATCGCTGGGGGAGACCCCTGGAGTTTACAGGGCCACTCACACAAAAAGTATTGGGAGTAAAAATAGACTAGAGCGCTACAAAAAGAAGGAGTATATAAGCTCCAAAACAGCGTTATTATAAAGTAAGGTTTATTTTCTCTATGTGACGCGTTTCACGGACTGCTGTCCGCTTCCTCAGACATAGCATGCAAAGTTCCCGCTCTCTTTTAAATACCCTCAGCAGGTTGAAAACGAGGTTAGCATAGTACACACGGTTCATTCATAAAAACAGTTACATTTGTAAAAACAGTTTCACATAGGAGAAACAATATATTCATAAGATCAATATAATACTCTATTTAAAAGAGATCTGCTAACTCTAAATAAACACTATACTAAAAAATGAAAAAACTTATTTAATATTATATTAAAAATATATTATACATATATATATATTTTATATATATATATATATATTATATATATATATGTTATTAATAATTTAAAAAGTGGGAGATTTAAAATACCTTTTTGGCAAATTTTTAAATACTAAAAGAATTTAAAAATTGAATTTAGATAATAGCATCTTGGATTCATTCAAACCATGAGGTTTGAGAGTGCCCAGTTTGTATATCCAGTATACTTCTCTCTTGCTGAGCATTTTAGCCCGATCTATAGTACTACAAGGAATGTGCTCTATAGGTTGAATGTGGAATATGGGTTCCCCTAGAGTATATGAACTTCAGGTATATGTCTTGGTAGGCTGTATACAGCCTACCATGTCGGATATCGTAGCGGTGATTCACCAAACGTCTTGAAAGTTTCGTAGACGTCTTCCCCACATACTGTATATTGCATTCACAAGTTATTAAATATATCACATAATCACTCGCGCACTACTGGAAACCATCTGCTTGCAACACTTGCAAATCGGATTATTGCAAGGAAAAGAACCTATTTTTGTATCAGATTTTTCTTTTTGTACGCGAAAGTTACTTTTCGGATTTGTATGTTTTTTTAATTAGAGGGGGCAAGTATATTTTTTAGTGTTTTAGATTTTCTGTAAATAAAGTGCGGTCGGGCTGGAATGACATCTTTTAACCCGGGATCTCTAGTCAAAATGTTCCAATGCTTCTGAATTATTTGCTGCATTTCACCAAATTGTTTTGTGGAAAGTGAAAAAGTGATACTAAAATCACTCTCTTTTTTGAGTTTTTTTTTGGGTGCAAGTTTGGTTTGAGAAAAAGAAGCTGCCTTCTCCTGGTCCATTTAAAATTCCCGGATATTTTCTGTTTAAAATTTTCGTCAAACTTCTGCTTGAAATTAAAAAACGCTTTCTTTCGTAAAATTTCTTTTTTAATCGTGATACTGCCCAAAAGGGTTTTATATTCTTCAACACTTTTTTGGTGGCTCGAATTTTACATTAAATTTATTCAAATCCGTTTTTTTTAAATATGTTTGGGTGTAGTTTGCCATTATTTAATAAATATAAGATCTAAAAAAAAATAAAATTCTTGTGGGGGTTGTTGATGAAATTTAATGCCCCCAAGGGAATTTTTTTAAAAAAAATCCCAAACAAAAATTAAAGTATTTTCGGGGCCATCCCAAAAAAATAAATCAGGTCATCATATAACGTTGTAATAAAGACCTGTTAAAAAAGGATTATTGGGGTCTAATAAAAAACTCTAAAGACCCCCCCTAAAAAGATTGGCCGGATGGGGCAACTCTGGTCCCCATCGCTGTACCCACCTGTTGGTGGAAGTGGGTATCGTGGTATACAAAAAAGTTATTCTTTAAAATTAATTCCAAACCACTTAATACATTTTTTTTTACATTTTCTGTAAAAATAGGTTCTTTATCTAAAAAAATGGAGACCGCCTCGAGACCAAGCTCATGTCGGATGTTAGAATATAGAGCTGTGACGGCTAAAGAGGTTAAAATATATCTGTCATCCCATGG
Source organism: Phyllomedusa bahiana (assembly GCA_025379985.1). NCBI lineage: Eukaryota > Metazoa > Chordata > Amphibia > Anura > Hylidae > Phyllomedusa > Phyllomedusa bahiana. Next base: position 107,748 of record JAODAL010003852.1, on the reverse strand, counting down.
CATATCCAATAAATTGCGCAAGACCGAGTCTGAATCTTTTAAAAAACTAGGTAGACGTTCCACTAATGGCTGCAATTGCAGGTCGATAAAATGAGATAAATTGGATAAAAGGGAGTTTACACCTGAAATAATAGGACGTCCAGGGGGGTTATGAATATCTTTGTGCACTGTTGGCAAGTGGTAAAAGAATGGGATGGATGGATTAGTCACTGTTAGGAAACCTTTTTCGTCCTTGGTGATAGTATTTTCTTCATAACTTTGATTAATGAAATTATCAAACTTATTTTTCAACTGCTCATGCACATCCGAGGGGACCTTTTTATAATAAAACTCGTCATTTAAGATTTTTTCAGCCTCATTATTATAGGTGGTATAGTCCTGTATCACGACTGCTCCTCCTATATCCATATTGCGGATTACTATGTCTTTGTTATCAGATAGTTTTTTTTAGAACATGGAACTCTTTTCTACTTAAGTTTGTCTTAGAGTGTAGTTTTCTTTTTTTTTTCCTCAGATCTTCAATTACAAGATCTAAAAACTCTGGTATATAATTTAGTGTGATCTCCTTTAATGCGGTCTTTTCTTCTTTTTCATATCCTTTTTTTGGGTAAAATAATGTTTTTTAAATTTTATGAAAATATATATGTTTTTTTAATAATATATATATTTTTCATTCATTATTAACAATCAATTTTTAAACATTTATATTAAAGGTATTTTTTTTATATATATATATATTCTTTATCTAAATAGGGTTATAAGCGCGTTTCTATTATGCTGTTTTTAGTGTTTTTTAGTGCTGTTTCCCTATACTCTTTTTATGAATGAATTTGTATGTTTACATTTGTAGCCTCTTTTTGGAGACAATTGTATTTAAACCACATCTTTGTAACAATCGGGCATATCTGAGGAAGCGGGTATGAACCCGTGAAACCTGTAATGTGCTCTCTTGAATAAATTCCTTAATATTATAGTATATGTAAGCCATTGTGCTTATTCTTCACCCAGCGCTCTAGTCTGTCAAAGATTCCCTAATCTCTAGTTAATAGACTTTTGAAGGTTTATTTCCTACGGAGACATCTCCCTATCGTACTCCTCGGCGTCCCTCGTGGACTCGAACGGCGGGAATCAGGACCGGGAGCTGCTTAACCTTCTCAACGGAGGACACTGATACGAACACGAATACGAGCTGTACCGTTATTTGTACAGCAGAAATAGGTGAGCACTTTATCAATTATCCTGTACATAGTGTCCCATACATAGGACCCAACTGCGCTTTTCTCTTCTTTGCAGCCTTTGTACTCCACTTTGGTTCATTCCAAAAAAGAGTATTTTCGTATATATCATAATCCTACCCGGGCTCGGGCAATGGTTAGGCTGCAGGGCGCATACAACGGAGTCCTCTTCTTCTATATCCCTGTTGAGGGAGAGCGATACTACCTGGCTGTACGGTCCTATAGTACAGCTGAATAAGGTGAGTGGTCATTTCATCTATGCCTGGATATTTCTCTTTAAATATGATATTTTGTTATCATTAACAATATAACGCTATTGTGAGATTTCCATTTTTTTTCGAGTCAATATTTCTACAAATATGGAGTATCTGCAACACAGGCAGACTACCAGAAATTTATTAATGGACAAACTCATCTCCGGAGCCAGCACGCAACAGGAAACTATTGTGAACACCAATTAACACAGAGATTTTACTGAAGATGAAACTCGGACTTTATACGGTATATCACTCAATTTGGAAAAATGTTAATTATCTGAGAGTTTCCAACAAATAGATGCCAAGTTTTTAGAATTGTATACACAAGAAAAATTGGTTCCTAAAGGTCTTAAAATTTTTAAACCGAATCCTTTTTTAGATAATGATTCAATTTTTATTGATTTATGGCAGAATACCCTAGAGCAATGCTCTTTGAATTTATTGACACTACTAGCAAATAAAAGGAAAGACAACTGTCTGACCCTAGCTAAAGAGGTATAGAATAACCTTACAGCTATCTCTGATTTTAAACTTCATCCAGAATTTAGCAATCTGGAACAAAGGATGGTTAGTAATCTGAAAATAAATGACTTAGACATCATTAATAAAAAATTACACAAACTAAATAGGGATAGATTTAATAAATCTAACCCACAGTTTAATCCAAAAAGAAATAATACATCTCATAATCATGAGGAGATGGAAACGGCACAGACTATGGAGTTTTAACAGGCTGATACCACTACTGTTTCAGAAGCGGTAGTCAGACCGAAACAATATAATGATGTAGTGAAAAGAAACCACCCTATGAGAGAACAGTTCCACCCCAGACCACGTTTAAATAGCAAGGGCCCCATACATAATAATAATAAAAAAAGGTTCTACAATGATAAATCTAGTCCCCGTTTGTTTTTAAATTCTAATTTAAAAAATATAGGGAGCAACGACAAAATAAAAAATAGATCTAACAATCATGCCTCCTATCCACGGACAAACCTCAATCAAAACAGTGATCTGAGGTTTGAGTTTCCACATCTGGTAAAGAGAATAGATCAGACAATAAAAGCCAGAGAACATGTACCTTTACCTCTACATCCCACCCTTGGGGATTCCTCCGATATAACTAGAGATGGACGAATTTCTAAAAAATTAGATTCGGTCACTTCGCCGAATTTTCCGACAAAATTCGTATCGGTCCGAATTACTTCGGCACGAATCGTGCTAAAAAACAACTATTTCCAGGCTGCACAGAGCCTGCAGGGTGTGTAGAACATTTGTGCCTGCTTAATTATGCAGAGGGAGTTGGTTTGGTCTTATACAATTTTGGGTGTTTTAGTATGACATGCAATGACTGCCGCCGCTCTTAGAATCGCTTCACTATAAGTTTCCCCTGGGCACTTAAGAGGGCAAACTGACCAAAAAAACTCAAGCGGGAATGTAGCTGTTTAAAGTATGCCAGCGAAAGCGGGAAAAAAAAACAAGCTGAGAGTCAGGTGGCAACATTAGTGACGGGTGGTGGAGGTGAGGCGAAAGCCACAGCAGATGAGGTCAGACAGTGGAAACAATGACATTTGGAGGTGGCAAAACAGGAGGAGGCCACAGAGTGGCAAAATGACTGAGAGCGGAGGTCACGGCGGCACCCGATGAGGTCAGGCAGTGGCACAATGACATTCTGGAAGTGGCAAACAGTGGGCGGCCACGAGTGGACAATGAAAAGTGTGGGGTCACGGTTAGCAGCAGCATGAGGTCGGGGCAGTGGCACAATTTCATTCTGGAGGTGGCAAAAATGGAGTAGGCCACAGGTGGCACAATGGACAGAGAGTGGAGGGCACGGGCAGCAGCAGCATGAGGTCAGACGTGGAAACAATGACACAGTGTGGAGGTCACGGCAGCACCCACAGCAGCAGCATGAGGTCAGACAGTGGCACAATGACATTCTGGAGGTGGCAAACCAGGTGTAGGCCACAGAGTGGCACAATGACAGAGAGTGGAGGGCATGGCAGCAGCAGCATGAGGACAGACAGTGGCACAATAACACAGTGTGGAGGTCACGGCAGCAGCCACTGCAGCAGCATGAGGTCAGACAGTGGCACAATGACATTCTGGATGGTGGCAAAAAGGGGGGAGGCCCAAAGTGGCACAATGACTGAGAGTGTAGGACACGCCGGGCGCGCAGCATGAGGCAGGCAGTGGCACAATGACATTTGGAGGTGGCAAACAGTAGCAGGCCACAGAGTGGCACAATAACACAGTGTGGAGGCCACGGTCGCAGCAGCATGAGGTCAGGCAGTGGCACAATCACATTCTGGAGGTGGCAAAAAGGGGAGTAGGCACAGAGTGGCACAATGAAGAGAGTGGAGGGACAGCAGCATGAGGTCAGGCGTGGCACAATGACACAGTGTGGAGGTCCCCGCAGCAGCACAGCAGCAGCATGAGGTAGAACAGTGGCACAATGACATTCTGGAGGTGGCAAAAAAAGGAGTAGGCCACAGAGTGGCACAATGACAGAGATTTGAGGTGACGGCGGCAGGAGCAAACAGCATGAGGTCAGAGAGTGGCAAAAGTGACACAGTGTGGATGTTACAGCACCGCAACAGCAGCAGAGCTTGAGTGTATAGAGTGGCACAATGACAGAGTGTTGAGGGTGGGTGGCAATACCAGTCCCTGCTAAAGATGGTGGTAGGCAGTGGCGGAAACTATCACCCGATGTGTGGCATCAGGCGGGTGGGGGCATCGAATAGTGGTGAGGCAGGTAGTTTGAACCCAGAATGACGCCTTTAAGGCATTGGTGTGTGGAAACCCTGGCCGATCATTGCTGATTCAATTTGACAAAGGTCAGTCTTTCCCACTTTTCCCCGTGGACAAGCGGGTTTCCTTGGGGTAGATGGCCCCCGCCGATGAAGACCCGCTCTGATGCCACACTACTGGCTGGGCAGGACAGCTTCTCCACTGCAAAACTCGGCAAGTTGCGGCCCACCATCAGTTTGGCTGCCCAGTAGTCAAGGGATCTTTTTAACTGGGGTGGCAGAGTGCTGTCCAAGTATTTCCACCACCTGTTGGTTCAGGGACTGCTCCAGGTCCTGCTGCTGTGTGGCGATACCCTCTTCACTAGGCGGGTGAAGGAAGCTGCTCATCAGTGACCCCAGACTTAGGTTGTGTGATGGAGCTGGTACTGCCCCTTTACCCCAACCTTTACTCAGCAGCCGCGGCAGTAGTACGTGAGGAGGGACGATGCCGCACATAGTCAGCGGCCAACTGACTACGGAGGATTTCCCTATAGTATTTAAGTTTGTCCTCCCTCTCAATAGCTGGGAAAAAGGCTTCCCATTTTGGGACCGGTAGCGAGGGGTCCAATAGGGTGGAGAGCCAAAAGTCATCCTCTCCCGGATGTGACTTTTTCGGCTGTCACTAGCAGGCAAATCAGCATGCTGCGGGCCATCTGCAAAGTGACTCGGGGGGCTCTCTGCCTCCATCCCCCACTGTTATACTGCCACGGTGTTTGGGGGTCATCTGCCTCGTTTTCCCTCATCTCCATATTAACTCCTCCAGCTGCCCCTGTTCCTCCTCTTTGTCCCCTGGGTAGAAATTCACTTTTTCCACCAGACAATGCTTCTGCTCCAATGTCCTCTCCTCCTCCCCCTCCATTTCAGTCCCCAGCGGACTCATGTGGCTGAAGATGTAGTGCCACATCTCCAGTCCCTGCCAGAAGATTTTTCAGCTTTCTGTTCCAGGACTGAAGCAGTGGAATGACGTTAATCATCCCGTAGTCCTGGCGATGACAATAACGTGGCCGCCTTAAATGGCCTCAACAAACAGCAGGTGTCACGCATGAGCTCCCAAACGGCTGAATCAAAGTTACAACGGGAGTATCCTGTCCGCCTGGATCATCAAAAAATCGTTAATGGCCTTTCTTGTTCATACAGTCGGTCCAACATGGTGCAAGCGGAATTTCCAACGGGGGGAAAACATCGCATATCGAGTGTGTTGGGGGGAGCAATTCTGCCACTGAAAACTCGAGGAGGGTGTTCTGGCTTTGTACAAAAGGGAAATAAAGTGCGATGCACAGTTTCCTGGCCATTTTCAGAATCTTTGAAGATCTGTGGAAGACTTCAGGAACCTTTTCACAACCCGATTGAACACGTGCGCCTGCAGGGGCATGGACCATCCCTCCTCAGTGCAGCGCGGGACCACATTTTTCCTCCATTGTTCCGTCACCCTGGTTCCGATTTGAGTTGGCGCGGAGAAAGCCCCACATCGTTTCTTGCTGCATGACGCGGAGCAGTTCCTCCCTGTGTGACCCTTCGTTCGCGAGGCAAGCTGGGGTAGGAACTGCGTGACACCGCTGTGCCTACACATGTGGTTGATGGAGCAGTACTTGTGGAGGCTGAGGGTGGTGGTGGTGGTGGAGGAGGAGGAGGCGGACATTGGGCAGGAGCCACAGTTTGACACGTGGAGGGGAAAGCGGCGTTTCCTGTCCAAGTTGTTGGTGTGCCTGGGCAGGAAGCACATTCACCCAGTGGGCCCCTTAAAGGACATGTACTGGCCTGACCGTAGTTTCAGCTCCAGACGTCCCCGCTGCCGTGCACCTTGGAACAAACCGATAAGCTCAAGGACTGGCCCCCCCTTTTGTTTAAAATATTTATGAAGTGCTGGTTATGCCTTTTTGGAAAATAAATTTTCTGCTTGGAACTCTCCATCTCGGCTCGGCACAAGCCATTAGTTCTCTGAACGGTGCAGGTCCACATTTGGAAGGAGGGACTGCAGTACCAACAACTTGGACAGGAGCATGGTCAGCTGCTGCACCTTAGGATGGTTGGAAGCATACTGTTGTCTCTTTGCATCGCCTCGCTGAACGACTGCTGGCGCCATGAGTAGCGAGGAGCAGGAGCATCTGGACCGGGAGATGATGTTCAAAGAGAAACAGCTCCTTTACAGAGGTGGTGGAGCCCTTGACTGGCTGCAAAGGGATGCATGCCACTGGCCCTGCTGCTGCTGCGGCGGCAGGATGGACCCACATCTGGCACGTTTCTCCCAGGCCACGGGATGGTGACCTGCATGTGTTGACGCAGGGCCATGGTGCCAATGTTAGCTCCCTGTCCCCGCTTCACTTTCTGCCCCCAAAAATTTACATATACCCATTTCGGCTCCTCCGGTGTCTTAGCAAAGACTGCCACACCGCCGAGTAGCTGATTTTTACCCCCAACGCTCCCCAAAGAGTGATATACCACGCTGCTCGCTGAGCCCCCGTGCGCTACTTTCTTGGGGCCTGCGAAGCGGGTTTTCTACCCCGTGCCTGCTTGGCTCCCCCCTGCACTGCTGCTATCTGCTGACTCACGGCCACACAACCTACTTGCTGGCTGCGCCACTGCCTGCGCGCAAGTGCCCTCTTCTCCTGCGATGATGTAGCCCTTGCTTCCACCCGGGTCCAGTGCGGTGGCTTACTTATCATTATTTGTGTTTCGTCGTCCTGTGGGCCTCATCACCCGGTTTTTGGTATGCCGAGGCTGACCCCTCACAAATGACTCCCATCCACTCTAACATCTATACTTTGCCGCCTACTGCAAGAAGCAGGGGATATTGGCCCCCTTTCTTTCGCTGCCAAGTAATGCTGGGCTGCTCCTCAAATTGTTATCCTCGCTATATATGTGGCGCTGAGCCCAGACCACATAGTAGATCTCTGGCTGAGGGAACGGATGGGACAGAGGCGGGCTGAGGAACGGTGGGGCCGCTGACCCGCTCCGGGCCTGCCAATTAGGGTTGTGTCTGGGTTCCCAGCTCTTGGTGGGGTTGTCAGATGTCTTTTGGGAGGAAGTGGATTTACCTAGTCAACCAATTAGAACCCTTGGGTTGCTGAACAACACACGGCCGCTAGATGACAGGGCAGTTTGGCCTCAACGAGTGACCCTGCTGCGATGCCCTTGCTGTGCTGCGACCTGGGCTGTCCGGAATGTTTGTGACCTGCCATCGCGGTGCAGAGCCTGCCACATCTCTGTATGACATTTTGTTTGTTTTAAAATGTACAGACATGTTTGATGAAGATATCTGTATATGATAAATATAACCCTGTATTTGACTCCAAATGAACCCAGTAACAGCTTGGGTAACCCTTGGATATAATTGCGCTCCCCAAAAGGCAGGAAAAATTTAATTGTATGTGCCGTTTAAAAATCTGTGTATTTTACTGAATGTAAAGGTTAATTAACCTTCGGATTTGAATTATGCTACGAATTTCTTCTGTGGCGGTGAAAAAAGAAGTTTTTTTTAATGAGTGCAACTGCTGAAAACAACGCTTAATTAACCCTGGATGTAAATTGCGCCAAGAAAATTTAGCCACCACAAACTACTAGCTTTGTAGCGTGTTACAATGCCGTGTTTTTTACGCTACCAACAGAGATAAAATTGTAATTAACCTTTGCTTGTGAATTAGGTACAGGAAAATGTAATTTTTTTGGCCGGGTGAAAATGCGGTTTCTTAGAGTCACCACAGCTGAAAAAACAAACCTTTAAATTTAACCCCTGGATGTAAAAATTTCGCCAAAGAATTGAGCCACCACAAACTACTAGCTTTGTAGTGTGTTACAATGCCGTGTTTTTTACGTACACATACAAGAGATAAATTGTATTTTAACCCTTTTCTTTGTGAATTAGGCTTCAGGAAAAATGTATATATTTTTGGCGGTGAAAAAGACGGTTTCTTGGGAAATCAAATAGCTGAAAACAACGTTAAATTAACCCTGGATGTAAATTGCGCCAAAGAAATTTTAGCCACCACAAAACTACTAGCTTTGTAGTTTGTTACAATGCCGTGTTTTTTACGCTTTAAAGCAAGAGATAAAATTGTTAATTACTTTGCTTGTGAATTAGGTACAGGAAAAATGTATATATTTTGGGGGTTTAAAATGACGGTTTTTAGAGTCACCACAGCTGAAAAAAAAACGCTTATTAACCTTTGGGTGTAAATTGCGCCAAAGAATTGAGGCCACCACAAACTACTTGCTTTGTAGGTGTTACAATGCCGTGTTTTTTACACTAACAACAAGAGATAAAATTGTTTTTTAACCTTTGCTTGTGAATTAGGCTAAGGAAAAATGTATATATTTTGGCGGTGAAAAAGAGGTTTTTTTGAAGTCCCCATAGTGAAAAAACAACGCTTAATTAACCCCTGGATGTAAATTGCGCCAAAGATTGAGCCACACAAACTACTAGCTTGTAGTGTGTTACAATGCCGTGTTTTTTGTACACAGAAGAGAATAAAAATTGTAATTAACCTTTGCTTTGTGAATTAGGGTACAGGAAAAATGTATATATTTTGGCGGGGAAAATGACGGTTTCTTGGAGTCACCACAGCTGAAAAACAACGCTTAATTAAACCTGGATATAAATTGCGCCAAGAATTGAGCAGCCAAAAATGAAGTTGTATTTTTATTGTAAAAATTCTGTTTCTTTATATGAATACAACTGGAACTGTCTTAGATACACCTTTTATATTCAATGTGCTTTGAGTAGGTAGGATTTAAATGTATATGCAGCTGCAGTGGACGCACACTGGATTTCAGATCCAATACCCCAAAAAATCGAAATAGAACGTTAAGAGAAGCAGTCTCTGAGACAAGCTGAGACACTCCAAAAAATCGCTGTATAAAAATCAGTTCTTCAGTAAGAGTATCAGCCGCAGCAGCACCTTCTGATCAGTACAGTGGGAGGAGTGTGAGTCCAGCGTCGCGCCGGACTTTATAGTGCGGTGAGTCACAGAATCCCGCGGTCTTTGATTGGCTTCATCTCTTTCACATGTCATGCAGGCTAAACCCTTCTTCCCCCCAGAGTTCTTTGCCCATGTAACGCCATGTGCTCGCAGCCATTTTTTCAATGAAAAGACACTTCGTTCCCGAAGTAACCCCCAAAAATTTGACTTCGTTCAGAACCAGAAGTTTTCCCGAATTCTAAACAAATTCCACATCGTTAGAATCAATTCGCCCATCTCTAGATATAACTGATGTTACTAATTTCACTAGACACGACACACTTAATGAATCTATTCTCGCTTTACCTCCCTTGGTGACCAATACCCTTTCACTTTTATTACAAACACATTCTACACAGCTCCCTCCCTCTGGTACTGTAATCACAGAACCCAAAAATAGTTCTGTTCTCCCCACTTTAAGTGTACCTAGTCTCACTGTACCACATCCTTCAGTCTCCCCGGCCCCCCTTATAACACCTATCATTGATCTCACAGAGAGCAATTTCACCCCCGACACTGTATTAGGTGCGCAAACGTTAGTTATCAATTCCAGCACTCTCCCTTCCGAGTCTTTTTTAGGGATGAATCCAACACTCAATGTCTACAATCACGTGGAGAAGGATTTAAAGCTCCATCTTATATTAAATACCAACTCCCCAAAACTACTCCTGGATCGAAAAAGAAAGCAAAATCTAGAGGAAGTCGAGGAGCAGGTAGCAGAAAAATATACAAAACTAGATACAACACCTAAGGAAATTACTGAAAAAGAACCTGCATAAATTTAAAAAGAAAAATACAGAAAACAGTGGAAAATTTTTTAATTGATCTAAATATAACCTTTCTCCTATTGAAGAAGGTTTATTACGGAGAGGGCTGGGGTTTAGCCCTGACAGTACGGTAAATGACTTTTTAGTTTTCCAAGACGTACATAAGTTTGTCAGAAAACTTACTCTTAAGAGATTTTTTTATAAAAAAAGACACCGTAAAACTGAAACAAATGAATTAGTAGAATTACCTAGTGATGGTAGATTGGGTCAGCGGGTAAAGCCTAAATCAAAATTTTACCCCACTTTAGCGCAGGGAAATTATATACCAGTGTTTTTAGATCTTGTAATTGAAGATCTGAGGAAAATAAAAAGAAAACTACCCTCTAAGACAAACTTAAGTAGAAAAGAGTTCCATGTTCTAAAAAAACTATCTGATAACAAAGACATAGTAATCCGCAATGCGGATAAAGGAGGAGCAGTCGTGATACAAGACTATACCACCTATAATAATGAGGCTGAAAAATCTTAAATGACGAGTTTTATTATATAAAGGTCCCCTCGGATGTGCATGAGCAGTTGAAAAATAAGTATGATAATTTCATTAATCAAAATTATGAAGAAAATACTTTCACCAAGGACGAAAAAGGTTTCCTAACAGTGGATAATCCATCCATCCCATTCTTTTACCACTTGCCAAAAGTGCACAAAGATATTAATAACCCCCCTGGACATCCTATTATTTCAGGTGTAAACTCCCTTTTATCCAATTTATCTCATTTTATCGACCTGCAATTGCAGCCATTAGTGGAACGTCTACCCAGTTTTTTAAAAGATTCGGACTCGGTCTTGCGCGATTTATTGGATATGCCATGGGATGACATATATATTAGCTTCCTTAGACGTCACAGCTCTATATTCTAACATTCGACATGAGCTGGGTCTAGAGGCGGTCTCCATTTTTTTAGATAAAGAACCTATTTTTACAGAAAATGTCAAAAAAAATTTATTAAGTGGTTTGGAATTAATTTTAAAGAATAACTTTTTTGTATACCACGATACCCACTTCCACCAACAGGTGGGTACAGCGATGGGGACCAGAGTTGCCCCATCGCTGGCCAATCTTTTTATGGGGGTCTTTGAGGAGTCTTTTATTAGCAGCCCCAATAATCCTTTTTTTAACAGTGTCATTTATTACAAACGTTATATAGATGACCTTATCATTATCTGGAACGGCCCCGAAGATACTTTTAATTTGTTTGTGGAGTTTTTAAATAATATACCTTGGGGCATTAAATTTACATCAACAACCCACAGACAAGAATTGATTTATGTAAATAATGGCAAACTAGCATCTAAGACATATTTTAAAAAAACGGATTCGAATAATTATTTAATGTATAATTCGAGCCACCAGAAAAAGTGGTTGAAGAATATACCGTTTGGTCAGTATCGTCGATTAAAAAAGAATTGTACGGAAGAAAGCGTTTTTAATGTCCAAGCAGATAGTTTGACTGAAAAGTTCAAACAGAGAAAGTATCCGATGGAATTATTAAAGGGAGCCAGAGAGAAAGCAGCTTCTGTTTCTCAGAACCAATACTTGCTACCCAAAAAAAACTCCAAAAAAGAGAGTGATTTTAGTATCAGCTTTATCACTACTCACAACAGTCAATTTGGTGAAATGCAGCAAATAATTCAGAAACATTGGAACATTTTGACTATAGATCCCGGGTTAAAAGATGTTATTCCAGCACGATCGCACTTTATTTACAGAAAATCTAAAACACTAAAAAATATACTTGCCCCCTCTAAGTTAAAACAACATACAAATCCGAAAAGTAACATCGCAGTACAAAAAGAAAAATCTGATACAAAAATAGGTTCTTTTCCTTGCAATAATCCGATTTGCAAGTGTTGCAAGCAGATGGTTTCCAGTAGCACTTTTAAATCCTCCGCTACTGGGGAAACATTTAAATTAAGGGAACGTTTAAATTGTGCGAGTGACTATGTAGTCTATTTAACCCCTTAACGACCTTGGGCGTATCAGTACATACCAGGGCCGCTAAGGGGCTTTGAAGGGGGATCGCGCGCGCCCCCAGCACAGCCGGCGGGTGTTAGCGGCAATCGCCGCTATACACCCGGCCTAGTTCAGCTAACAGCGCCGGTGGGTGGCTCACCCGAAGGCGCTCTGTTTTACACCCATCAGGCGCCGCCGGCAAAGATGGCCGCGGGTCTGAATTAACGCCCCGATCGGTGCCCGCGGCCACCGACCGGTGCGGTGATCGTGCATCAGCGCAAGCTATGCTGCGCCGATCCGTTCACCGGGCACAATTGTTTTTTTTTTTGTGGTGGGGAGCCTTGTGAAGGCTCCCGTCACTCTAACCTGGCCGTTTGGCCCCAATTCCGTCCGCAGACAGGAGTGGGGAACCGACATATTTGTTACACCCTAATGCATTGCCTATGCAATGCTTTAGGTTGTATAACAATCGCGCCACCTAGTGGTTCAAGTACCACAGGGTGGCCTCAATGTTACCAGTAAAAAAAAATAAAAAAAAGTTATAAAGTACAAAAAACACAAGTATTTTTAAGTTCAAATCACCCCCCTTTCCCCATTTTACAAAATAAATCAATTAAAATAATAAAAAAGTTACACATCATTTGGTACGCCGCCGTCCGAAAAGTCCTGATCTATAAAAATATAACATCAATTATCCCGTACGTGAACACCGTAGAAGAAAAAAAATTCCAACGGCAAATATTGCGGTTTTTTTTTTTTTGATTTTTTGGTCATTTTACGTGCATCAAAAAAATGGATAAAAAATGAATCAAAAAAGTCTGCATGCATTCCAAAAGTAGGATAAAAAGTACACTTCAGCCCGCAAAAACTGCCCTCAGTGCAGTCCGATAGGTGTTATAGTACAAAAAAGTTGTTGGTCGCACAAATAATGGCGCCGTGCGTGCAAATTTCAAAAAATAGAAAAATGTTTGGAATTCTTTTTACTGGTACCAAAACACTATCGGAAACCCTACATGTTTGGTATTGCCGGATGCATAAACAAACTGTAGAATACAGATGAACACATTATATTTACGAAGATTGAACGCCCTTAAAAGCAAAACCCCCCGCAAACATGGCGGAAATACGTTTTTTTCACAATTGTACCACTGGAATTTCTTTTCGCGGTTTCCCAGTTACTATTCTATAGTATAGTTGAATAACACCATTAGAATGTACATCTTGTCCCGCAAAATAAAAGACCTCATGTGTATATGTAGGTGGAAAATAAAAAGTTATGGCTTTCAGAAGGCGAGAGAGGGAAGAAAAACGAACGTGGCTCAACAAAAAAAAAAGCTCCTCGGTCCTTAAAGGAGTTGTTCTCATTAATAGCTTTCATGCCTCTGTCTGTGAATGGGAGTTGAATTGAGGGCGAGTGCTAGCTTCTCTGCATCTTCCCCCCTCCCTCTGTTCCCACTCCCCCTTCAGCACACAGGCAGCTATCCTGCCCGTAACTTGTATACAGCACGGGGATTGCTGCCAGAGTTGAACCCTGTGTGTGCTGGCTAGAGGAGGTCTTATGATTGATTAATAGAAGCAACAGAGGGGCTGCAAAGTGTTCCTATACCTCTGCTTAAGCTTACTTATCTCCACCCCCCTCCTAGCAACAACAAACAAACACTCTCAGAACAGAGGCAAGGGAAGCTGCAAAGTGTTACTCAGGAGTGTCCCTAGTACAGCACAGCATGAAACTGTCACAATCTGTATAGTATTATTATAGTTACAGCTCCACAGACATATATGATTATAGTAACAAACAGGGGTCACTGCTGTCACATCTATTGATCAGCCTAATCTCAGCCTCAATCTGTGGTAGAGAGCAGGAGGAAGCAGGCAAACACAGGGTTAAGCCAGGCAGCCATGGACCATAGAAGCCAGAGTCCTCCCCTTCCCTCTCCCTACACTACCGAAAGCATTCTGGTGCGGGACGGGCTCTCTGTCTCCGACTGTCTTCAAAGGTTGATGAGTTTCAGACCTGACAGCCAGTAAGATAAGGATCAACAGGTCGGCTTGCCTATAGAAATTTGAGAAAAGCTGATGCCACTCCTATGAAACAGGCTAGCCTCATAATCAGTACAGGACATTTTGTAATGAACATATATTGCAAGCTGCTTGTTTTTTAAGATCTTTTTAATTAAAACCCATTCATTGTTAGCGAGACAACCCCTTTAAGGGTTAAGCATTGTTCTGTGTTGTGGTGACTAAAGAAAACCATCTTTTTCAACGGCATAAAATAAATTTTCCTGCTAGCATAATCATAAAACCGAGGTTATTACAACGTTTTTTCTCTTGTTGTGTAGCGTTAAAATACACGCCGTTGTAACATGCTCACCAAAGATGGTAGTTTTTGGCCTGCTCAATTTTCTTTTGCGCAAATTTACATCCAGGGGTGAATTAAGCGTTGTTCTGATGTTGTGGTGACTAAAAAGAAACCGTCTTTTTCACCGGCAAAAAAAGGACATTTTGCTGTAGGCATAATTCACAACCGTAGTTTTAATTTTACGTTTTTCTCTAGCTGGATGTACCGTTAAAATACACGCCATTGTAAAACGTACAAAGGTGGTTGGTTTTTGGCTGCTCAATTCTTGGTGGCAATTTCATCCAGGGGGTTAATAAGCGTTGTTAGGTGTTGTGGTGACTAAAAAGAAACCGTTCTTTTCCGGAAAAAAGACATTTTGCCTGTAGCATAATTCAACAACGAAAGTTTATATTATAAGTTTTTCTATAGCTGGTGTACAGTTAAATTACACGCAATTTTAACACGCTACAGACAAAGTAGTTTTTGGGGTGCTCAATTCTTTGCGCAATTTACATCCAAGGGGTTAATTAAACGTTGTTTGCTGCTGTGGTGACTAAAGAAAAACCGTCTTTTTCACGGCAAATTTATTTTTTTCTTTTTCCTGTAGCAAGATAATTCATAACCGAAGGTTAATTAAAGTTTTTCTCCTTGTTGTGTAGCCGTAAAATACAATCCATTGTTAAAAGCTAACAAGATGGTAGTTTTTGCTGCTCGATTCTTTTGCGCAATTTACATCCAGGCGGGTTAATTTAAGCGTTGTTCTGCTGTTGTGGTGACTAAAATGAAACGTCTTTCTTCTCACCAGGTAAAAAAAGCCAATTTTGCTGTAGCATAATTCCCAACCGGAAAGGTTAATTACAAGTTTTTCTCTTGCTGTGCACCGTAAAATAAAGCCATTGTAACACGCTCAAAGCTCGGTAGTTTTCGGCTGCTGAATTCTTTTGCGCAATTTACAAAACAGGGAGTTAAATAAACGTTGTTCTGCTGCCTTTGGAGGTGGACTAAAAGGAAACCGTTTTTTCTACCTGCAAAAAAAGACATTTTTTCCTGTAGCATAATTCCACAACGCAAGGTTAATTACAAGTTCTTCTCTTGCTGTTGTACCGTAAAATACAAGCCATTTTAACCACGCTTACAAACGCTAGTAGTTTCTTGGACTGCTCAATTCTTTTTGTGCAATTTACATCCAGGGTTGATTAACGTTAGTTTGATGTTGTGGTGACTAAAAGAAAAACCATCTTTTTCACCAACGGCTCAAAATAAGAACATTTTGCTCTGTAGATAATTCACCAACAGAAGGTTAATTACTAGTTTTTCCTCTTGCTGTGTACGTAAAATTCACGCCATTTTTACATGCTACAAAGCTAGTAGTTTTTGGGTGCTCAATTCTTTTGCACAATTACATCCAGGGTTCAATTTAAACGTTGTTCTGCTGCTGTGGTGACTAAAAGAAAACCGTCTTTCGTTACACCGGCAAATTTTTTTTTTTTTTTCCTGTAGCATAATTCATACCGAAGGTTAATTACAAGTGTTTTCTCTTGTTGTCGTAGCGTAAAATACACGCCATTGTTAATCGCTACAAAGCTGGTAGTTTTTGGAGGCTCAATTCTTTGCGCTATTTACATACAGGGCGTTAAGCTAAGCATTGTCTGTGCGTGTGGTGGACTAAAAGAAACCGTTCTGTTTACGGCAAAAAGACCATTTTGCCTGTAGCATAATCAAAACCGAAGGTTAATTACAAGTTTTTTCATTCTTGCTGTGTACCGTAAAAATACAAGCCATTGTAACACGCTATAAATGCTGGTAGTTTTTGGCTGCTCAATTCTTTTGCGCATTTTACATCCAGGGGTTAATTTATCGTTTGTGCTGCTGCTGTGGTGACTAAAAGTAACCGTCTTTGTCACAGGCAATATATAGATACATGTTTGGCCTGTAGCTGAATTCCACAAAAGAAAGGTTGTTTTTTTAAGGTTTTATCTAGCTGTGGATCACGTATTATAATACATGCTTTTTTACTCAAGCTACAAAGATTAGTCGTTTTGGGGTGCTCAATTCTTTTGCGCAATTTACATCCAGGGGTTAATTAAAAGTTGTTCTGCTGCTGTGGTGACTAGTGTTGAGCGATTTTTATCGGACAAAACGTTGAAATCGCAAGGTTTTTAGTTATGGTGATCCGAAATTTCCAGGTTATAATGCGATAATTAAGTTAAAATCTGAAGCATATCTATTAAGATCGCGCATTTTTCGTCGCTTCCTGTAAATCTTTCGGCAGGCAGCAAATGAGATTTACCAGAATAGAGCAGGGTGAGATGGCTGTGTGCGACGTCATGACTGGGAGTGTATGTTGCCGATGGCTGGAAAAATCACAGACCTCGTATTACATTAGAACAGCGTTTCCTGTTTCACGCCTCAAGTGTCTCTCAGCGTCTCCTAGGATAGGACCTGCGTTCTGCCTGTGGCCAAAACAGCTCAGCGAAATTAGTCTATTTCTGCACAGAGAAACTTACTATTAGTGTGATCCTTCCAATTTAGTTAGATAGAGATTTAAAGATTTTATGTCTTAGCTACCGAGATTTTAAAGCAGAATCTACCACTGTTATATTCGAGGCGGTAGGGTGGTAGCGGGGGGGGGGGGGGGCCCCGCGGGGATCCACAGACAGCTCTATCTATAAAGAGCCACTGGATAAAGTTCACCAAGGATTAGTGTAGACATTGATAGTGGATTATCTTTATTATTAACAGTTTGCTATTGAAATATTCCTGGATATTGGGCAAGCCTGATACTTAATTTTGGATATAAACATCATTTCTAGTAACTGCAGGTCTCTTTGTTAGCTGCAAACTCACTTTTATTACAGTATAACATTTCGATAGTGTTCAATTTTCACCCATTACAACCTGGACTGTTGATCATATCCACCTTGCCACTTAAATTCAAACAGCAATCTTGATAGGTAAGCACAGTGTGTTCTGTTGCAAAATAATACCGTGTAGCGTACGAAAACATCCAGTTACGTGTTTTTTGACTTTTGCGCACCCAGCAACTGTTCATTGAAGCAGCATTCTACGTAAATCTTAAAACAACAAATTTCTAATTCACAACAGTGTGACTAAAGAGGTGCAAAAAATACCGATTTATTATATCCAAAACATACACAGTTACGTGTTTATGATTTGCGCACCCAGCATGATCATTGACGCAGCATCTACGTACAATTCTATAAAACTGCAATTCTATATTCACCAAGGTGAAGTGAAAGGTGCAAAAAATACCGTTTATTATATCAAAAAACATAACAGTTACGTGTTTTTTGACTTTTGCTCGCACCCAGCACTGTTCATTGGACGCAGCATCTACGTAAATCTTAAAACAGGCAATTCTCATATTCACTCCAAAGGTGAATTGAAAGGTGCAAAAAATACCTGTTTATTATCTCAAAACATAAACAGTTACGTGTTTTTTGGAATTTGGCCGCACACAGCACTGTTCATTGACGCCGCAAGCATCTACGTAAATCATAAACAAGCAATTATCATATTCACAACAGGTGATTTGAAAGGTGCAAAAATACCGTTTATTTATCAAACATAAACAGTTACGTTGTTTTTTGACTTTTTGGCAGCCAGCACTGTTCATTGAAGCAGCATTACGTAAATCTTAAAACAGCAATTCTATATTCACCACAGCGTGAATTGAAGGTGTAAAAAATACCGTTTATTTTATCAAAAACATAACAGTTACGTGTTTTTTTCGACTTTTGCGCATACCAGCACTGTTCATTGCAGCTGATTTACGTAAATCTTTTAAAACAGCCAATTCTATATTCACCACAGGTGAATTGAAAGTGCCAAAAAATTCAGTTTTTTTATCAAAACATATCACGATACGAGTTTTTGACTTTTGCGCAGCCAGCACTGTTCTTTTTCGCAGCATCTACGTAAATCTTAAAACAGCAATTCTATATTCACACCGGTGAATTCGTTGAAAGGTGAAAAAAATATCGTTTTCATTATATCCAAAACCATAACCGTTACGTGTTTTTTGACTTTTGCGCACCCAAGCACATGTTCATTTGACGCAGCATTCTACGTAAATCTTCTTAATACAGAATTCTATATTTCACCACAGGTGAATTGAAAGGTGAAAAATACAGTTTATTATATCAAAAAATAACCAGCTTACGTGTTTTTGACTTTTTGCGCCCCCCAGCAAGGTTCATAGACGCACGCATCTACGTAAATCTTCAAAAACAGCGATTCTCATAATTCACCACAGTGTGATTTGAAAGGTGCAAAAAATTAACGTTTATTATATCAAAACATACAGGTTAAGTGTTTTTTGACTTTCTGCGACACCTCCGCATTGTTAATTGATCGCAGGCATCTACGTAAATCTTTAAAACAGCAATTCTATTTTCACCACAAGCGTTGAATGAAAGGTGCAAAAAATACCGTTTATTATACTTCAAAATAACAGTTACGTGTTCTTTTGACTTTTGGCACCAGCACTGATCATTGAGCAGCTTTACGTAATCTTAATTACAGCAATTCTTATATTCACCACAGGTGAATTGAAAGGTGCAAAAATACCGTTTATTATACTAAAAACTATAACAGTAAGTGTTATTTTGGCCTTTTGCACCAGTCCAGACTTTGTTGATACCCACACCTTGCAGTTACATATTTGGCAATCCAGCAATTTGTTTTGATGTAGAGGATTTGAGAATAAGGCTGTGATTTGCGTACTTTTAATAAGAGACTTTCAAAAAACTCTTCCATACCTTCTCAAATTTTTATATTTCTGAAATGGAGCGAAATGCAGGTGGTAGCGAGCAAAAAGACGGGGGGTAGCACATGGAGGTAGAGGTACGAACGAGGAAGGTGCTCCATCCAAGATGCTGGCCTCGACAACAAGCTTCAACGGCGGATCCGGTCAGTTGCCAGGGAACGTCAGGCTGGTCATCGCAGGGTCAGGGCCCTGTGATCTAAGTAACGAACCATCGTCGCCCATTCTGTCCTTCAGTGGGTAATGCTAACTGATCTAGGCAGTCTTTACCTCCTCGTCCTCGCAGTCATGGCACAAAATGTCGTCATCCGCATTCATCAGCATCTGTCCAACCTTGAAGCAGCCAATTGTAACACTCGTGTACCCCACCACTGTGGATAATACAATTTTCTGAAGACCTCTTTGATGACAAACATGCGGTTGGGTCAGAACGGCATGTTAAAAGATCACAGAGGCCAAAAAGCGATGATTTTCATATGCTCTGCACGCCCAGTTACTGATGCCAACAGAGAGGTGAGGAAGCCGGTCAATCGGCAAAAATCCCGGGGGCCGGTCCCCACCCGGCAACGCTTGCAGTGCCCTTGCTTGTAGCCGCTAGCTTCTGATGCAGAAGTCAGGACGACCAAAGTCACCTGTGTTCGATGATGATGATGATGGACAAACATTGCGGATCCTTCCTGGTCTTTTCAGAGGAACTCTGCTTCTCCGAGCGCATCATCAGAGGACGAGCAGGAAGACGATGGGGTAGTGTCAATACGGGTACCGCCACAAAAGGGAGAGAGGGCGAGGTCGCAAGAAGTACCGCTGTATATGATTCGCCAGCCACGGTCAGCGCAAACCCCCGCTCCTCGCTTATCGCACGATCAAAAGGTCCAGGACTCTCAAGCTGGATGCTTGACGTAGCAAGCCTCTGATTCACCCTCAACCGATGTCTTATGCCGCCTTTGCAGTAAAAACCGCATAAGTAGAGGGAAGAACCCTTCAGGGACCGACGCCGGCCTCCAACACTGTCACACCTCTGTCTCGCCTCCTCTCTCCCCGCACCACCAAGCGTTCTCAGTACCCCTTGTTCTCAGAAGAGTCTATGATAAAGGGATCAGCATCCTGCTTCAGGCACATCCACGTCACACGCATTACCACCAGCACCACCAGAAGACCATCACTACCCTTCTCATTCCGCAGTTTGACGACCATGCACGCCGCTACAGCGGCCCACAGTCTAGCAGCACGCCTTCTGTCTTTACAGGTTTGGTGAGCAGAAGAAACACTTAACCCAAACCATCTCAAAGCCAAAAGCTGAATGTCGGCAATTGCCAGGCTTTTGACCTTGGAACATGGTTCGCCTTTCGTCTGGTGGGATACAGATGCGGTCCAGCCACGTCATGGACCTCGCTTGACCCCAATACCACAGATGCCGAGCAGGCATTTCTTTGCCAGAAAAGCCGGTCCCTGCCTGGCCAGACACGTGTCATCTAAAATTTCAAGCGCGTTGTCTGCGATACTATGTCCGGAAAAGTCCATCTCACCACCGACAACATGGACTACGTATAGCACCGGCAGGCCCCGCTCTATCTCTGTGACAAGCTCACTGGGTGGCTGGGTTGGACTGTCCTCTGGGGGTGACGGTGGCTCTTCAGCTCGGCGCACGCTCTTCACAAAACCACAGGGATGGTGCACGGCTCTCTCTTCCCCCAAGGTACTCTGTCGGCTCACGTGCCAGAGAACACCAGGGCCGTGTTAAATTAATCTGCACTTGGAGGACAGTCCACACAACAGGTCAGGTGCTGTGGACGGCTTCTAAGAAACGAGACAGAGCGCTGGCTGGGTGACAAGAACATTGTGCCAGGCGAAGGTGGGGTGCGCATAACTGCAAGCGAAAATCGGATGGCACGCCCCTTTAAGATCAGTAGGCTGGAGCAAATCTTGCCTGGCACATGTCATGAACCTTGTCATCAGAAAATTTCTAAGAGCTCACCCGGTCTCGAACTGACTGTGAAGATGGCTAAGAGGTCTGAGTTCGCACTCTCCGCCGTTCGCACCATGCTCTCTTCCCGAATTGCTGACGTGATCCTGCTGCGTCAGCTCAGGCCTCCAGTCAACCGCTACTCATCTGTTTGGAGTCGGCAACACGATTGGACATTCCAACCCCTACACATGCTCACAAGCGATTGTCGGCCCCAACCACACCACTACCCCCCAGCAGCGCATGACATTAAGCACTCATGTACGATAAGTGACACATGGACTGGACAAGCAGCGGTACGGACCTCGGGTGTTGAACCTCCGAGAGTGGATGGCAGGTGCTAAGAGCTCTGCACCTCCTTGCCAGTTTTGAAGAAGCCAACCAAAATGGTCAGTGCGGACAATGCCCTTGTCAGCAGAGCCATTGTGGTGATCTTAGCTTCCTGGAACCGTCTCGTAGGACACTCCTGCAAACACATCAGGTCCCGCCAGCGACGGCAGGAGGGAGGACGGACACAGATGCGGACACGGAGCTTTCACTCCGTCATATCACAAGGACCGTATCATTTTCACAATTTTCATCGTCTTCATATATGCAGTGTGGTTCGGGGTCACAGAGTAGTAGCCCAACCGGTCGCTGCGCATCAGCTACTCAGGGGCCTCTGCATTCCACTCAGGCAAGTCAGGCCTGTAGATGTTGAAAGCTTGTGCCCGGCACAGGCAGCGGAGGACGGAGGAGGAGGAGAGGCGGTTATTCTCCTACGACACCACGATGTTACCGATCGTCCCTGCCTTGGATAAGAGGTTGGCGCAATTTGAGGCGCGAGGAGAAAAGATGAGGAAGATCAGTTGCATCAGTTGCCCCTGAACCAGAGCTTGGGAAAAATCAAGCTCCATCTCTCACATGACGTGCTTGGAATGCCTCCATTTCAACTCCAACACCCTGACTACTCGCATTAAGGCCATCACAATGAATCAACAGTTACTGGGTGGCCACCCTAGCTGGCATTCCCACACCGGTACAATAAACAAAAAATCAAGCACTTCCCACTTTCCAACCTCTCCCAAATAGAGAGTACAAAATGCAGGAAATGGAGACCTTGCTGATTGATCAACTGGAGACATCTGTTGCGTCTGCTTCACAGTCATCCCCAAATGTCAACAGTGGAACAACATCAGCGACGTGACCGAAGTAGAGTGCCAAGTAGATTGTAGCACCCCGGCCCAGGCAGCAGGCAAGGTGGGCAGAAGCACTAATGGGAGACCCTCTGCGGCGAACCAATTTCTTTGTTTATCATCCTCCACCAACGCATGCAAATTGCAGGGAGCAACAACATCACAACCACCACAGAAGATCAGCGTAAGATAAATGGTGCACGACTATCTGCGTCTCGTACACCGATGTTTTTATGCCAATGTGTTCCGGACCCAATAGACCTTCTCGGAGTATCCAAACATGGACGAATCGAGCCACGAGCTGGGCTCGTCACCGCCATACGAGGTGTTGTCCTGCCCAGCAGCTAGCGCTCATATCTGAGCGGAACACCTTCAGCACACTGGACGGAGTCATTACAGACAAACCTGCCATCAGGCATTTCCCATAGCATAAATAGTCGGGATCGTTTGACTTTTACATAAACTGATGAATCAGGCATGACTCTCTGATCGGATAGTCTGTTGGCCCCAAATTTGAACCGAGGTCTCACCGATTAGTTGCACAACGTCCTACTTTCACATTCCTTTTCAACAGAAATGCGTCCTCTTTGAAAAACTTTTCTATCTTAAAATGATCATTTTTACTGCAATTTTTTATTCTCTTTCTCCCAACCTAGTTCTCTTTTTGATGGTTTTGCTGTGAGGAGACTGTTAAAAGACAGCAAGGTATTCATGACATCACAGTATCTCCATTTACTCACTTCTATCGGTAAGAAGTTTTTCGCATGTTCAATGGTTTTGAGGTCACTGTTGCTGTGAGATACCAGCCAATTAATCATGGTCTTAAGAACAGAATGCTGACCTTCTAACGTTGGCTTTTCTCCTCACAATTTTTAATAGTGGCTGAGGAAGTTATTTTATAATTTTTGCGGGTCATGTTGCTGTGAGATACAGCTATAATTATGGTCCTTTGGAACAGAACAAGTGGCTTCTATGTGGCATTTCTCCCTCCACAATTTTTAACAAGTGGCTGAGAAAGTCATTTTAGATAATTTTTTTGGGTCATCTGACATTGAAATGCCAGCAATAACTACTACAGGTCCTATTATAAAAAATAGTTACGTTGTCTAAACAGACATTTGTTCTTCACAATTGACCAAAGTGGATCTCAAGGGTCATGCTTTGAAATTCTTTGGGGGCATTTTGCTGTGACATGCAGCTCATACATACGGTCCACTATTCTCAAAAAAAATGTTGTTTCTAACCGACATTTGTTCTTCACAATTGTCAAGAGTGGATCAAGGGTGGATGGACACATAGTGCAAAATGACTTGTTTTGCATGATCTTTAACAAGCTCATCCACTCCCTGTATTGAGAACACCCCATTTAATACAAATGAAAAAAGAGAAACAAAGACATCGGTGTGGATTCCATCCCTATTTTAATAAAGTGTTTTCTAGATATTAAAGTACTAAAAAACTTGATGTCAAAAATAGCTGTTAAAAAAATTCCTATGTGAATTGTACAAGGGAGGCATACAGGAAACTTGAAAAGTTGTAGGTTATTCAGAGTGACATGGAGTTAGGAGGCCAAAAATGGACAGAGAACAAAGTACAGAGGACCATTTCCTCAGCACGTTGAGTAAAATGAGAAAAAGAATGCACAAGATAAAGGGCCCAACTGGGTGTAACAAGGAGCGTTCAAAACCAGTATGTCCAACAGTAGGAAGCTCACAAATGCCCCAATCATTACAGAGGGGCAAAGGTACCCAGGTATTGACTGTGTTTACAGAGGAAGGATGGAGTTCTCACACCTTCCCGCTTCACGCACATCTGCTTCAGCACCGACAAGTTTTCTGTTGCCTGTAGATCATCAGGGCATATTTACTGCGTGTTAATAGATGACGGACGCCAAGCCTGGGCTTTCACCCGCACACCACTGTAACTCGCCTGGGTCATGCTGTGGCACAGGACAGGTATAGTCACATGTCCAGTTTCCACACTAAAATGGTGGTGAAAGATCCTTTTTCCGGCACTTTTTAATGGGGGTCATGCAGGTTTTGGGGCTCCATGCTGTGGCCAAGGAAGGTATAGTCAATGTCCAGTGAACACTAAAATGGTGGTTGAGAAGACTCCTTTTTCCGGCACTTTTTAACATGTGGGGTCATGCAGGTTTGGGGCTCATGCTGTGGCCCAGGTACAGGTATAGGTCAATGTCCAGGAAACTAAAATGGTGGTTGAATGACTCCTTTTTCCGGCACCTTTTTAACATGCTGGGGGTCATGCGGTTGGAGGGCTCATGCTGTGGCCAGAGACCAAGGTACTAGTCAATTGTCCAGTGATAAAATGGTGGTGAAAACGTACTCTTTTTCCGGCACTTTTTATCTGTGGCTGGTCATTCAGGTCGTGGGGCATCCATGCTGTGGCCCAGGACAGCAAGATATTCAATGTCCAGTTTCAAGTATGTTGATGTGTTCAAATCCATAATGCATCTACTGGCCCCACTTTTCAATTTGTGGGTGATTGCAGGTTTAAGGGTCAGGCTGTGGTACCAAGACAGGGATAGTGTATGGGTCTGTGACTTTTTTTCCTGTGACCTTTCTATATTCCAAGTGTGTTGCTCTAAGACTGCTCGCATGTATCACTATATTGTCTGTTGTGGCTGTTAATTTATGCTTCTCCAGCCTCTTGTTTGGGTGTAATAATGAAGGTGTTGTGCTCTCCTCACATAGACCTTTAAATGGTCATGCGTCATAAATCGATGCTCCATCCCTATGAAAAACTCACCCTTATCCGCTTTGCGGACCCCGACTTTCGATCACGACTTTCGATAGCTCAAGCTAATCAGCTCCAAACAATAAATAAAATCAAGCACACTCTGCACCAATACGAAATGTCATCAAGCAAAGTCTACCCGGGCCCTTGCACAATATTCACAGTACTCACCTTATAAAAAGAGGCTTGAATTCCGTGTTCGCCCGCGCCACCCCTCCTAACCTTTACCCCACCGTGACTTCTTCGGGCTAGATGCTCCTATTAACAAACTTACCTACACGCATAAAGTACCTAAATCTGCCATATCTCTAATCTAAATAAGTCTCTAATGTCTCACAGACTAAAAAATAAGCAATAGCTTGTCCACGTGTGAACCAAAATAGACACAATATTAGTCCAAGACGCCCAGAGCGGCCACGCTCTACTCCTATGAGACAACCTGAAAAACACCTGACTCATGACTACTGGCAAGGGCTCGTTCTCATGTAAAAAGAGGTCACTGTGATTTACATCCAGGTCCACATACGCAACCATACACACCCCAGTCACTGACGTACGCACACACTAGCTCACCATGCACTATTCTATAAGCTGATTTGGTGGCTGCCAAAAATGAAAGGGAAGCACTGAAAACTGGCGATATATTAATAGGATTATGCACAGATTCTTCAACCTAAATTACATTGATCGATTAAAATCCGTTCAATCTATAAAAAACCGTGCCGATTTCTACACTTTGTCGATAACTAAGTCGATCAACAATAGTGGCTTTTCCCTACCCTGGTACTTTAGATTGAGGCTATGGCCTTGCCGTTCGTCTGAACAGACGTTTTAGGGAGAGACGGCAGGAAAAGGTTCCCCATCCCGGTGGTCCCATGGGCTCTGCAAGTGGGGGTTTTTCTGTCACAACTCGCGGCTAAGACCGTAGGACTACCTCGTCGCATCCCAAGGGGTTGTGTTCTACTGTGGCGAAGATAGACATGGCATTCGGAATGCTCCCAAAAGGAAGACAGGTCTGAAAAACTCTCTCAACGACTTGGTGGTCGCAGGAAGATCCCTAGGCGGGAGCAAGTATTTCCTATTGTATCTAAAAAATTGCTGCTTACCAGTTAGATTTCTCACATATTTGTCGCAGTCTATGGTTCCTGGGACGTGCTTTTGTGGATTCTGGATTGCTTCTAATTTGTTGATGACTCGTGCGGTGTTGTGGCTCTATTGAATCAACTCCATAGCTCGGGAGCAGCTCACATATCCAATATTGTACCTGAGCTGGAGATGGTGTCGGATCCATACATATTGAAAAGATGTATTCTATTTGTCACTGGCAGGGGACTGGGCCCGCTGATGTGGTGTTGCGGGCCTGCCATAGGCAATCAGTAACAGAAACCAGTGTATGACTGGAATTTTCAGGGAAATTAGGTCAGGTGCGGGAACAACGGTGTGATGGACAAATTGTCTCCTTAACCTTACCCTGCTGGGCATACTGATGTACCAGGCCTGATGCGCTATCTGAAAGAGGCTGTGCCCAGCATTGTGGCTCCTATGGCGGCATACTTGTGAAGTTTTGCGTCGGGCTAAGGTTCCCGAACTAGTCCTCCTGGTGAACTAGTGCCCTCCACATGTACCTGTACCTAAACGTCCACTATGTGTTCTGGACGGTGGGTAAACCGGTCGGCTTATCGGTAGAAAATTACCCACCATTCTCTCAGCTATAAACTAATCTGTCCCCGTCATGCACTTACGTGAGAGGTATACTTCAGCCTGTACTTTACGCCCACACTCTAGACCTCCTTCTCAAGTTTGCATGAGGGGAGTTAGGAAATGAATGACGCACCAGTATATTAGATTCGAGTAGGCCCAAAAGTTCACTGCAGTACCTGGTCCAGTTGGAAGGTGTATGGTCCTGAGGAGAGATCATGGGTCCCGGCGAAATCCATCACCTGGTGAGGGAATTCCATGAGGCTCACCCGGACAAACCCAGACCAGGGAAGGGTTCAGTGGCCCCTCCTAAAAGGGGGGGGTACTGTCAGGCGGCTAGGCTGTGCTCAGGCTGCAAGGGTCTACAGGCTGGCAGCAGCTGATCAGCGACCCCCCACCCTATACCTTGCTGCTGGCAGCTCTGTGAGTGACAGCACGCCAGCCACTCCTGACCAGGGGCATGTTATGAACCAGCCAGACATGGGAGGACCGGAAGGCCCGCTACAATCAGATATAGGGGCGGTATCCAGGAAATCCCACTTTAACTCCCTGAAGGCAGCGCCTGTGATATTCTGGTCTACCTTGTTATTATTCTTGTGTTTGTTTATCCGTATACCTGCCTCGGCTTGTTTCTCCACCCCGGTTTTGTCCCTGTTTTTTTACTTCGCTCACTTTTTGGCTTTTACTGGCTTGTTTACGTTTTCCCCTGGTTCTGATTGTGGCTTTGGGTTCCCTTTTTTGGTTTTTACCCGGACTGTCTCCTATTCTACTTCCTGAAAACCCCCCAGCACTTAGGCAGACAGGATGTCCCCATATGCCATCTCCCCTAGGGCAGCCCTCAAGCAGGCGGGGGACAGTGGGCGGTTCCGTCGGGGCTCACTGTACCTCCCTTGACGTGACACTTGTCCTTCTTCCCCCAGAGTTCTTTGCCCCTGTAACGCCAGTCTCGCAGCCAGAAAATTCGTTCACGCAAACCCCCCAAAAGTTCGACTTCGTTCCAACCGAAGTTTTCCTGAAATTCTAAACGAATTCCACTTCGTTAGAATCAATTCGCCCATCTCTAATAAACTTCTGGGTTGAGCTTGATACTTGGTGCGAAGTCGGGTGGAATTTGCCGGTCACGGAACTGTCAGATCACCGGGAAACAAAGGACGGTTAACAAAACTGTTAAAATTTTTTTACAGGGAAAGGCAAACAGAAACCATGACATTGATACAGTGATCTCACCGATTTAATCCTAGACTCAGTTGGCTGAGTCTGTCCCACATATTTATACAGTTGTCGGCGTTCTACTTTGCATAATATCTCTCTGGCTTTCAAAAGGTTACGATCACTGGAGTATAAGATCTGGTGGAAAATATTATCTGGAAAAAAGAGGGAGGAAAAATTAAAGCTGGGAAGGAGTTGGAGAGACCAGCTCTATGATACTGTTACATAATCAGCTTCCGACTAGTTTAGCAATCCTTTTAAAGAATTGGTTTGGCAGTACATAGCGGTGTAGAAATAAAAGAACAAGGCGTGGGAAACAGCACGGTTTAGATTTTCTATGAACACTACTGAGAACATTTCAAAAAACAAAAACTAATTGAGAGTTGGAATGAGTGAAAACAACCCAGTAATTGTTTTGGATTTTGGTTTTCCTGCGTTTTATGGTGTGTTAAGTGTTCTGTTCCCTTTCTTTAAATATGGTACTGCTGTAATCACACCGACTCGCAGAATCTTTTGTTATGTTTTTCTATTTAAAAAAAGTAAAAAAAAATAAAAAAATGTTGTGCTTCGATCACACTTACAGCTCTAAGGGCGGTGTTTTAGCACACGGCTTATTCATACCTGTAATTGCGGGACGATTTCCCCTCATTAGGTTTGCAAACTAAGGGCGGAAGGGGGTCGCTCGAGCGAGGCAGGTGGTTCAGATGCTCCGACGCACCATAGACAATGCATTATTACACGGACCGTTCGCGTAGTAAAAATATTAATGTCACTTTCTCCTCCCTGCGCGGATTTGCCGACGGGAGGAGCGAGGGAATCCACATTTTCTCTATGAAATTTGGGGATTACAAAATGAAGGGACGGAGGGACCCGTACTGCGCGCAAACCCGGGCCCGTACGGCTCCAATCCACGGCCAAAAAAGCCGTGGGGCTGGCCTACACCTATAACTTTTTTGTCAGTGGGCTATGAAAGGGGTTCATTTTTTTATGCTTTCGACTTAAGTTTATACTAATAACTTTTTTAGGTACATAAAACAATTATTTTTTTATCCCAAATTTTCTTTTTTATAGTTACCAAAAACACAGCCGTTAGGACATGAAGATTTTTTTCCACCCTTTTCATCTGTAATATACGTGGGGTATTTCAAATTCAAACAACGGACACAGTGATGTCAATTAAGTTTATTTGTTTGTTGTTTAAAGGTCTTTATATGAAAACGGGAAAAAGGGAATTTTAATTTTTTTTCAATTTCTATTAGCCTTTGGGGGGGACTATAATACACTATACATTACTTCTATATTTTAGGGTATTTTGTCTTTGTTAATCTATTACAAGGTGCCTTCATTAGGTACCAGAGGAAATCAACTCTTTTCAAATACATTAATGTAAAGGCCCACAATTGTTTTGGCCGCATCTAAAGGGTTTTGGGAAGGGCCCGGGACGGTGTATCCTCAGAACCCAAAAGCGCCAGAAAACCTACACTAACCCTTGCCCCCCAAATTGTTTTGGGAAACATATCCACCCCCAAAACGGGCCCAGACCAAATGTTGCCAAGTAGTTAATCAATAACCCCAAAACCCCCCACCTTTTTAAAAAAGCAAAAAAACAAAAAAATTTTTAAAACTAAAAAAATTTTATATATATTATCATTTTTTATAAAATTTACAGGTACCCCGGATCTTTGGGAGGGGGACGCCATTTCCTGTTAAAACATGTTTGCTAATTTTTTAAAAAAACATCCCGTTCCCAATTATGGGGGAAAACATTGTTGGATTTACTTTTTGGGGAAATTTAAACAGTAGGGCAGTTTTTAAATGGGAAAAATTTTTTAAAACAAAGGGATGCCAAAAAGTTTTTATTTTTAAAGGAAACTTTTTTGGGCATGCAGCCCTTAGGCCCTCGTTTTTTTTAAAAACTGGAAATTTTTTATGCTAGTCTAAAAGGTTTAAATTTTGGGGAATTGGGGCCCAAATTTTTATTAAAAGGGAAAGCCTTCAAAAATAAATGGGGCCCTTTTTTTGGGTTTCCCTTTTAAACCAAAAAAATTTAAAACCAAATTCCCCGGGTATGGAAAAACGCAGACCCTTTTTGAAATTTGAAACCTTTTTTCAAAAAATGGTTTTCCATTTCTCTACCCCCTGGGGTAAACCCCCCAAATTTTTAAAAAAAATAATCGACTTATAAAATTTTAAAAGGGTTTTAATATTTTTTGCATTTGCCACCAGTGGCTACATAACAGTATCAAATGCTATCAACTGAGCAATTTTGCTCAAGAATGTAATGATCCTTTTTTTCCCCCCTCTTCAACTTTTTCAAAAGAAAAAAAAAAAAAATTTGAAAAATAAAGCACCCCAAGGCCCTTTTTCCCTCCACTACATTTCTTTCCAAATTTTTTTATATTACAAATTATTACACATAGGATGAATTCAAACAGTGTAGCTCACTCTCTCAAAAGAATGGATGCAGAAAAAAAAACCAAATTATAAAATATTCACTTTAAAAAAAACCCCCCACCTTAGTTTTGGTAATGGCCAACCATTAAATCCACTGAGCCAAGTTTTTATAGTCCTAATCTTTTTCCTTTCCTATAATTTATATGTGGATAAAGTTTTTCAAAAAACCCCAATCTGTAATCCTGAACAAGAAAAGAACAAGACTATGCAATAAAACATGGGTTTTTTCTTCCCAACTGAAAAGGGGAAAACCCTTTTTATTTTCATTTCTTCTTTTCAACCTTTTTAACCCATCTTTTTCTAAAGGGGCCTTTAAATTTGATCAACAAAAATTTTTTTAATTTTCCCTTTCCCCTGAAGTTCAAAAACGGGCATTTTTGAAAGGGAACTGGTTTTATGAAAGAAAGTGAAATTTTTGGAGGACATAGTTTAAACCTACATATAAATTACTGCATAAATTAAAAAAAAATAAAAATAAAAATTTGCAGGGTTAATATTAAAAAAGCTTTTGTCTGCATCTTTTTTAAATGATTTTGTACATTTTTTTCCGCCATTTCACAAAAAAATAACCTGTTTAAAAGCCCCTACGGGTTTAATAGGGTTTGTTGGATACCTAATATGTAAGAACCCCCCACAAAATATATAGGGGAAAATAAAATCAAAATACCTCTTAGACCAAAAGAACATATTCAAAACCAAAAGAGAGGACTAAAAATGGTCATTAAACAACTTCTAATATTATAAGTGTCTAAAAATGGGCACAGTCCCAAAAAAAAAAAAACCAAAAACAAAAATTGAAAAGCATGGGGGAAAAGGACCACAAAAAAAATGGCCCTATAAAAGGGAAAAACGGCCCGCCCTAGCCTAGCAAAAAACACAGGAAAATTCACCCTGATGAGGGCGGTCCTGTCAGGAGCCTAACCCTGTAAAACAAAAGGGACCTTTTAAAGTTTTTTTTTAGGGTAAGGGGGTTTTACAATTTAGGCACCTAAACGGGAAACCCCCACATCGGGGTTGAATTTTCCTGTTTTTTTTTGGCAAGGTTTAGGGCGACCATTTCCTTCATGGGGCCAAAAATGGGGCTTATTTTTCCTGTGGTCCCCCCCCCTATGCTTGTAAATTAAAATTTGCCCTTTGTTGGCCGGTCCCATTTTTTTTAGATTTTTTATAATATTTAAAAGATACCCAATATGTGTTGGGTTTAGCGCTTTTTTTGTTTTTTTTTTAATGTGAAAAAATTTGTTAAATTAAAAAAATTTAAGATGGATTTTCCCCACACTTCATACTTTTTTTTTTTTTTTACAAAAAAATCCTATTAAAAAGGGATGACTTTTTTTTTACCTTTAAAATAATTAGCGGAAATCCAAATCCACAAATGTGCTCTGGGACACAGCAGTTAATGACAGCTCAGTTCCCAGTGCAGATGCCATGCTGGGAGCCATAAACCCCCCCTGAAAGGGATCTTCAAAACCCTTCCCGCCCACGAAAAACAGTGGGCAGTCAATTTAAGGGGGTTAATTTCCTTTGTTTTTAAATTTTGGTTTTTTTCCAAAATTTCCCCCATACAAAAGGACCAACTTAAAATTACTTATTTTGGAGTAAACTCCAATCTAGATCCTCGGGAACAAGAGGTCCTTGAGGATATTTTGGTACAGAGGTGATGTAAAAGGTTAATTCAACAAAAAGGGGAAACGGCAACCTGGAAAAATATAGGGTTAAAAATATAAATTGGGGGAAAAAAACACCCCCAATAATAGACTTCTATGATAGGGGAGGAGGGTTAGCCTGTGATTTTTATAAGGGGGTTTCATGAAAGAGGGGGCCCCTTCCCTTTTAAAAAAAATCTAAGGTATAAAAATCGGCCTTACATAGTTTCAATGATGTTTCCCAAAATTTAAAGCGGGACGCTCCCTCCCATAAGGCAAATTGCCCTGGGAACAAAACAAAACAGATTTTTCCCAAACCCCCTGGAAGAAGCACAACAATAAAAACATGAATAGGATATTATTGGGATCAGTGTGCACATTAATTATATATGCAAAGATAAACTTAGTAACAGAGCTTGAAAAATCCCTTAGACTCCTTTATCTTCTGTAAAGTTTTGCAACAGTTTTACAATTTTCAAAATCGCTAAAAAATAATTGAGGAACAATAAAGGACCTTTTTTACTTTTTTATTGAGGAATCCATTATTTCAGGGCATGTTAAAAAAGTATAACACCTAAGACAAAAAAATCCCCCCCGATTAACAAAACAATTTTTTTTATTAAAAAAATTTGACCGAAAACTGTGTTTTGGAACCCAAAACCCTTTCACCGCTTTAAACCAGACACTTTCCCCTTCTGTGTTTTTTTTTTGGGGGAGCTGGGACATAGGCTGCTAATTTTGGAGGAGAAGTAAATGAGTAGGGAAAACAAGGAGAGGGCCCACCCGAGGGAAAAATTGTAAAATAATACAGGTAACATTGTGCTCGGAACAAAATTGTATTTTCAAAATTGACCGGGAACATGCACTTTACAGGGGATTTTCCAAAGAAGCCCCAAAACCTTCTTTAAAGGGTGGAAAAACCCCACCTCAACAAGGGATTTTTTCTTCAAGTTAAAAACTGTTTTTAGTAAATAAAAATGCTAGCTCCAAATTTTGGGTTTTTTTTTTATAGTGGCCGGGAAAAAAACTTCTGGATCTGTCACACAATGAACACCAAACAGACCTCAGAGGTTTTCGTGACATCTTGTGTGACAGGGAACCCGGGATCCTGTTTCCCACAGTTTTTTTGAAAAGTGGCCCCGGTTTTAAAGGAGTTTTTTCCTTTTACTTGCAAATTTTGTTATCAAACCAATACTTTTAGGGTCCTGCAAAAACCCAAAGGGCAAAGGGTTTTTTTTAGCGGCCCTAACATTCACGTATTTTAAAAACTATTCCTTTACAGTTTAAAATACTACCTTGGTTAAAAATATAGCACCCCGGCCCCTCCCTTGAACTGAAACACAGAGGGGGGATTTTGTGGGGTGTGGTCTTGGTCGAAAAAAGGAAAATTTTGGTTTTGGGGCAAGAGTAAGCTGCCTTCTCACTCTACTCCCCCAATCCTTTTTTTATTCGAAAGATCCCAGTATAGATTATCTTAGGTTTTATCTGCACTCACTTATTACGAACAGAGAAAACTATGTTGTCCCCATATTTAAAATAAGCGTCCCCAAGCACTTCAAATTTTTTTCAGGTTTTTCTGCTTTTGAGCAGGTCTTTGATGGTCACAATCTTTCGTGAGGGGGCAACTAGATTACCCAGAGAACTGCATTCTAAAAGCGGTTCTCTGCCAAGGCTGGGTTGTTCCTCTTTTTGATGGAATAAATAATGCCCGCATGCATCCCTCCCCAAAAATGCAGTTTTTCCCCAGCAAAAATTTAAAAAAAATGTTTTCACACAACCCCACTCTTTTTTTTTTAGATAAGTACTGACCTTCTCTCTGGTACATATGTGTTTTTTTCCCCCAACCGCACAAACTCTCGCAAACTTGAGAAACCTTTTATAATCAAAGTTGTTTTGAAAAAACCTAGAATTTATGGGCATTTCCCAAAAAAAAAAAAAAGTAAAATACAAAATTAAGAGTATGGAAGGGCTATGCCCAAACCAATAAAAATAGTTTCCCACTTTTTGTCCTTTCCATACTCCAAAAAAAAATTTTCAAAATGTTTTTGGGGGGGACAAGGAGCTTACCCCGATTTAAAAACACTGTAAACCCAAAAACAATAAAATTTTAAAAAAAATTTTAAGACACGAAAACCCGGGCAATCAGGTTTTTTTTCAGTAAAAATTCTAAATATTGTTTTGCCCACAGGAATTAATTAACTGCAACACCGGTTTCCCTTTGTTTTTTTAAACATAAGGGGGCCCCCCCACCCTTTAGAATTATATTTAAACAACATTTCGTTTATTACTTCCCCCCTCCCCCTTGGACAGTTTAAGAGGCCTAAAGATTTTGGGCAATTAAGTCTTCTCCTAGATTTGGGCAGTTTTCCTTATAGTAAAACCAGGAAAAGATCCCAAAATACCAGGGTCTTCTAGGCCCATATCACTTCTTTCTGCAGTTATTAAGGTGGTAGTCAAGCCAATGGCGAACCAATTGACGAAGGTGGTTTTTGAGATAATACATGATGACCAAACTGGCTTCATGCCTAACAAGTCCACAGCCATTAATCCCAGACATCTATTTCTCAATTTGCAGATGAGGGCAGGGGTTGCTGGGAATAGGGCAGAGCTTTCGCTCAACACTGCCAAGGCATTTGACAGTATCGAGGGGGAGGTTCTCGTGAGCGGTGATTAGGGGGATGGAGTTTTGGCCAGGGTTGTGGAGTCAGTAAGTCAAAGCTCCGGCTCCTTAATTTCCCAGACTCCAAATCCCTCATACATGGCGCATGTTTAAGTGATAACTTTACTGTAGTAAAATGGTAACATCAGGCTTTTCAGCACCTTATGATACAATAATCAAGCGATGTAAGTAGAGCATACACCGACAAGCAAAATGGTAACAATGTATTAAACCTGTGACTTTCCTGCTCCATATTTTACCATCCACTACAGCTTTGTACATGAGACTACTATCATTTTATAGCAAGACAATCATCTATCTTATCCATAAATTTCACTTGCAAGTATTTAGCATCTGCTTAGTTCTGCAGATTTTTGTCATGTAACTGCATTGTTACTGTTTTGCTCTTAAAAATCAAAATGTTATTTATTATTTTGTTAGTATTTGCTAAATCCACCTTTGGCTTTCAGCACTGCCTGAATCCTTCTGGGCTCTGGAACAGATTCAAGCACGTCTTGACCAAAATCTGATCCCAGGTCTCTTCTACACGTTCCCAGTGTTGGTGCATATTGGACTTGCGAACGAATACAGCTTTTTCTTCAACTCTACCTGCAAGTATTCGATTGGGTTGAGGACCGTGGAGGCAAATACAGCAACTCTACTTCATTGTCCTTGAACCATTCCTTCTCCAACCTTGATGTATGCTTCAGGTCATTGTCCTGCTGGAACACTAGGTTGCCCTTTCAAACCCATAGTACTTGAGTATATGAAGTAACTTGTAGGATACTCACATATAGTTCAGCATTAAGATCAACATGGATCCTGGTCAAGTATCCAACGTCTTTGGCTGTGACAACCCATATCAGACTTCCTCCACTGAACTTGACAGTTTCTTCAATTTCTCGATCTTTTAGCCCCATTCTTCTAAACCCATCCCCCCTCCCCCATCAGAGCCCGGTCTGTTGACTGATCTCATCGCTCCAAATCATCCGTTTCTAATCTTCCATTTTTCATACTTTTTTGCAAACTCGAGCCAAAACTTCTTATGATGAGATTTAAGCCAAGGCTTCGTCACTTTTTTTTTGGGCCATCATTCCAGACCTGTGTAATATGTGTCACATGGTGCTTGCATGGATGTCTGTGATCTCACTCTTACGAAGCATACAAGCCACCTCCACTGCATTGTCTGTCGCATTAGAACTGATAGACCTTGTGATGAGCGACTTGTTGACTTCATTTCATATTCTTCCAGCTGTCATGGCCTCACACGATACAGTTTGGCAATTTTCTAGACTGAGAGACCACTATCAATGAGCTGGATGATGCTGCCTCTTTTCATGGAAAATCTTCTTCATGGCTGCTCTTTGATTCAAACAAGTGACCTTTCACTTGGGAATCAGCCTATTGGCACACTGAGCTATTAGGGAATGTGAAAACAGGTTGTAATTTTTCTTCTTGTTACTACAAAGATTGCCCCACCACCAGGAGCAAAAATTTGACCTGCATTGTCACTTATGTATGAAATAGCCAAGATGATTGTCTATAAAATGATGGTTGTCTCACCATGTATGGTGAGATATGGAGCCTGTAAGTAAAAAGTTCATGGTTACCCTTTTGCTTGACAGCATAAAATATATTTATTGGATATGACTTAAAAAAAAAAAAATTTAAATATGCAAAGCGCTGCAGTAAATGGGGAGAATAAAAAGTCTTTAATAAAAACGTACTGAATAACACTTGTGCAGTCTATGAATTTGTTCTGAGAAATGGCATCACCTCCATCAGACCCTTTATGGATGACCTCAAATCTGATCTCATTATTTCAAGGCTAGAGAACAGCCTCTCTATACTAATTTGGGTTGGGGTGAAACTTCTAACAATCTCAAGGTATAAAAGAATTGCCTCATGCAGTCCGTTTTGATGAACGGTTGAACTCTTCTACTTCTTTGAAAGCGAGTGAAAAATGTTGCTGAAATCTGGTCAATCTGTTTGCTATTGGAGTGGAATATTTTCCCCTGCGTTAACACTTTACCTGATCCTTGTCATCCAAATACTTTTCAAAATTAAACTCCTCGTCTGATGAGACTGACGATATG
Source organism: Phyllomedusa bahiana (assembly GCA_025379985.1). Classification (NCBI taxonomy): domain Eukaryota; kingdom Metazoa; phylum Chordata; class Amphibia; order Anura; family Hylidae; genus Phyllomedusa; species Phyllomedusa bahiana. Next base: position 70,956 of record JAODAL010003852.1, on the reverse strand, counting down.
GGAGCATTAGCACTGGTAAGACCCAGTTCCTCTTGCTCTTGGCACTGCATTGAACTGGACCAATTTAGTATATATTTTGGGAGTTGGAATCAGTCCATTTCATAACAACTCCTGCAAAATGGGCTCCGACTCCCCAGCCCTGGTTTGGGCCAAGGGTTATTTCGTATATTTCAAATTTTTATATGCAAATCCAATGGCTAGGATTACAGTGAACAGGAATAGGACAGATTTGAGAGGGGAAACTGGCAGGGGTGCCCCATCACCCCTCCTGTTTGCAATAGTAATTGGATTATATGCAGATGACATGCTGCTATATTTGGGGGACATAGGAAGATCAGTGGGCCCAGTGATGGAGTCACTTGAAGAATTTGGTTCAGTATCTGGTTTACGAATTAATTGGAATAAATCTGTATTGATGCCTCTTGAACCTATATCACAGGAGGTAGAGTCGAGGGTTAGGCCCTTACGTGACCACCTTCAAATATTTAGGAATTACTGTTAGTAGTTCAGTTCCAAAATACATTACTCTTAATCTGGCTGCATTGCTAGTGAGGGTGGGCACAATGATCAACTCATGGTGTAAGTTACCCTTATCTGTAGTGGGGAAGTGTAATCTAATTAAAATGGTCTTAATGGCACAATTATGAAAGTTATGTAAAGCGATAGATATCAGAGCATTGTGCAAAATATATAAGATTAACGGCATGTTTAGGGAGTTGATCTGGAAAAAAGGTTTTCCCAGAATTAAATTAGAAAACTTGCAGCGGGATAAGATGCGGGTGGACTGGCAAAGAAAATTCAGAAATCTACTTTCTAGTAGCACAATGGCAGCACTTGGCGGGATGGGGGGAATGAGAATTATAAAGGGGCAACAGGACGAATGGTGTTACAGAATTCACCTTCGAATTACCAAGGATTTGCCAACGCTAGCATTGATCTTTAAATATGGGACAGGGGAAAACACTTGTTGGGGATTGAGGGATTTTATGCTTTTACCCGGTTGTGGAATAATCCCAGACTCTCAGAACTGTGCAAACTGAAGAATTTTCATAACTGGAAAGATAGAGGCATTTAAACTCTAGAATAGGTGGAAAATTAAAAGTGTTTTGACCAACTAAAATCAGGCTTTAATCATCCCAATAGCACGTTCTACCAGTACCTACCATTCCAACATGCTTATCGGGCACAATCACAATTAAAAAATTCCAAAAGTTTATTTCTCATTCTACCTTTAAAGGGTATTAAAAGCAAACTCAACAAAAGGGTAGGATATCATTTGTTTATAAGAATATGCTACATTGATTCCTTCAGGACCAAAAAACGGTAGTAAAAGAAGTGGGAAATCGGGCCCCCCTAGCCAAAGATCATGTCATGGACGCCTAAAGTGGCTGTCAATGAGGCACAACGCTTTTCAGAGTTACTGCTCCTGTATAGAGCCTATAAAAGGCACCAACTTTGCTACCTAAGAATGGAATCCAACCAGATTCCGAATGTCGTAAATGCTCTGGAACCGAGGCTCATATTTTACATATGGTTTGGGAGTGCTCGGCATTGGGAAACTTTTGGAATGGCATGTTCGAGATTACTACAAAAAAAAAAAAAAAGTATATGGGATTACAGTACATGCAGAACCACTGGTCTGTGTGCTGGGATATGTGACAGAAATACCAGTATATGTACTTATATCCTAAGGAATTGCCAGAATGTTATATGCTGCCAAGAGGTTGATGGCCTCACATTGGATACAACCTACTACACCAAACACAATCTACTACACAAAACACAGTTCAGCTGCGTTTTTGGATGCTTTTATTGTGCAGAAAGGCACAGCAATTAATGTTTTATGTTTCTGCACAAAAAAAAACGCATCCCAAAATGCAGCAAAAAATGCCTCATGTGAAAGCACCCTTACAATGGGGAACTGTTGACTGTGTACAGCTGTACAAATGATTGTTCACAACCTACCATAATTCCTGCAGCTTCCACGGTTATCCTCAGTATATTTGCGGTTTATACTGAGAAATGGGCTCCTGACAAATTATCTTTATTTCTGCACAAAAGATGCAATTAGCTGACAAATCGAGTGTTTGCTGATTTGGTTGAATGCAGGGCCTATTAGACAGGACATTAGTCAGCCAAAGGGTTTGCTGTCCTATTTCACATAGGTGCCCCTATCACACACTGATGGCATATCCTAGTATGGTAGGGTACGGAACTCCTATTGAGATGAGCAAAAGAGTTCAGATCAAATCTCCATTCTCAATGGAAACTTTAGAGGGCCCGTTCTCAAAATGGGCATTGGTACCAGAGGTGGGACCTACATCTATCAAACATTATTGGCATATTCTATCGATATGCCATCAATGTGGGAGATAGGGCAGACTCTATACAGAGCCTTAAAAGAGCTGCTCCGTGACACCTAATCTCTAAAGGACAAGGCTGTACCCATCAATACCTGAAGACTGTAGCAATAGGATACTTCTCTGCAAACAGAGTTCCACTCATTCCTGCGCTACATACTCTGCTGGAAACTTCTACATGGAAAATACAATAGAAAAGCATGGATTTCTGAACTGGCAGCCCCAGCGTGGTTTTAAAAATTAAAAAGAATAAATAGAGCAATTTTGAATAAAGAGCACAAGTTATTTCTCTTCTATAGCTAATTACAGATCCTAAATTAAATAGAAATGTGTTTGTTTTTTGCTTGCTTAGGTTGAACTAATGCCCAATTGTTATATAATGTATTAGGTGAAATGTCCATTTCCCCCACAAGATGGCGCCTGTGTACAGGCACACCCACTTGTGTCAAGAAGTAACTTAAACCAAAATGGCCGCTGGCCACAACTATTTTGCCTTCTCTGAGACAAAAGGGGGCTGTATTGGTAAAAAGTATAGATAAGAAGAGCGAATAAAGATAGTGGATGTATGTCATATGTTGCCTGTGGAATGTTTGTCTACACCACATGTATAAGCCGGCTATATATACACCTATGCTGCACAATAAAGACAAAGAGAAGTCACTAGACTGCAGGCTGTCAGTTTGTGATTTTTCTCTGGCATGTGTCATTCAATATACCGTATATACTAGAGTATAAGCCGAGTTTTTCAGCACAAAAAATGTGCTGAAAAATCCCCCCTCGGCTTATACTAGAGTCACTGTCGGCGCTCAGGCGCTGCGATGGCCCGTGCGTCGACAGGGACGCTTCAGCTATATGCGGCTTCTCAGGGAGTGCATATAACTGAAGGCCGAGTGAGCGCACAGTGTCCGGACGCTGCGCTGGCCTGGGCACTGTCCGCGATCCCTTCACCTATATGCGACTCCTCCGGAGCGCATATAGGTGAAGGGATACCACTGCGGGGCACAGAGCGAGCGCTCCGTGCTCCGCAGTGGCCTCCGGGCGGCCGCAAGGAACTCGCGGCCGTCCGGAGTTTCCGGCACAGGCAGCGTGTGTCATCACGCTGCGTGCGCGGCCTGATGACGTCACCGCTGTGTCGGGAAGATAGGACAGCGCGCGGGAGACCGGAGCAGCGAGGAGGCGGAGCTGCGAGGGAGACTGAGCAGCGGGGAGCCAGGTAAGTGTTTTTTTTGTTTTTTTAAACTGCCTACTGCCGGCCCTATACCCCCCTATACCCTGCCTACAGCCTGCCCTATACCCTGCCTACAGCCTGCCTTATACCCTGCCTACAGCCTGCCCTATACCTGCCTACAGCCTGCCCTATACCCTGCCTACAGCCTGCCCTATACCCTGCCTACAGCCTGCCCTATACCCTCCTAAGCCGCCCTATACCTGCCTACAGCTGCCCCATACTGCCTATGGGGCCATATACCTCTATAATCTGCTTATGGGGGACATAACTGCCTATTACATGCCTATGGGGCCATATACCTGCCTATACCTGCATATAGGGCCATGCATCTGCCTATAATTGCCTATGGGGGACATTAAACTGCCTATGTAATTTTATTGGTATCCATTTTTATTTTTAAAATTTACCAGTAGCAGCTGCATTTTCTACCCTAGGCTTATACTCGAGTCAATAAGTTTTCCCGCTTTTTGGGGCAAAAGTAGGTGCCTCGGCTTATACTCGGGTCGGCTTATACTCAAGTATATACGGTACTGATTTGAACCCCCACTAGGACGTCAAACCCCTTTACGGTTAGGTCTACAATATTAGCACTACTCTAGATGCAGGATATGTCCTCATAATACAGCTGTACTACCCCCCGTAACTTACAGAAAAAAAAAAAAATACATGTGATCAGTTAACCCAAGATGATCGGTACCTGGCAAAGTAGTCCCATTTGTCCACATCAATACCATTGCGTTTGTTCGCCACAATCTCATACAGAAAGCTTTTGTCCAATTGTCGACCTTCATAAGGCCACTGTAAATGAAAAAAATAGATGAGTTTTTAATTGAAGTATATCATGATGACAGACACCTTTAACTAGTTCTGGACCAATAGACTAAAAATGACTGCATGGTGTACAGCTGACTCTGCATGGATGTTCCAGTGTCTGCAGCTGTAGGGAAATCATTAGCGACAGCCAGGCTCTCTAGAGAGAAGACAGGACAGTTGATTACAATCCCTGCCTTGCCATTTAGTGTATAAACAGCACTCAATGAGCTTTATGTACACAACTTCCAGGCTTTCTGCTTTCATCCCAAAGATCATGTAATGGCAAGGGCTCCGTAACTATAGAAGCTGCCGAATCTTAACAGACCCAGATAAGCCTTGCAGCCAGTGCTCAAGGCTATGTTTTCTCTATTAGGGCTAATATATCAGCCCCAGTTACAAGGGAAAATTATCAATGAAAGAAAAAAAAATAAAATATATGAAAATGCACCCAAAAGGTCTTTTGACCTTTTGGGGGCAGTGTGTGGGGGTAAAAAAAAAAAAAAAAAAAAAAAAAAAAAAGCAACACAAAATACGGATAGCCCAAACCACAACTTCAAGCCCTGCCCAAAACTCCCAAATTTATATAGCCCCTATATAAAAGCACATCTCTAACAGAAAATTGACACAAGTACAAAACTTAGTCACTTTTTTCTATGTAAAAAGAACACCTGGAAAAAACTGACTTTTTACCCTTTTCCTAATGAAATCCTATGTTAAGGTGAAAAGAGTTAGTAGAATAACGAAGCATAAGAAAGCATTTACCTTTCAAATCCACAAGTACTACAAAACAGGGGTAAATGGCTGAAATTGTTACCGTATTTAAAAGGGTATTCCCATCTCAGACAGTGGTCAAAAATGGGATATGCTGTAGTCCTCCGTGCAGAAAGGAGAGGTGGCTCACAGGTACAGCTCTCTCCATAATCTTCTATGGGAGTGCAAGCACAGCCGAGTAAGTGTGCTCAACTGTAGCTGGAACTCTCATGGGAATGCCCATCCACATAACATTATGGGGGCCTGTTCTCAAGACAGGTAGAGATCCCAGAGGTGGGATCAGCATCTATCAGGCATTTGTGGATGTCATACATTTGTAAAATTAAGATAACCATCTAACTTATTAAGGACAGAGCCCTTTTTTTTTTCCCCAACTTTGGTTGACTACAGGAACTTTTTGGGGGGTTTTGTGCTGTTGCATTCAAAAATCTATAAGTGTATTTTTATGTTGTTGTAGCTGTATAAGATCTTTTTTATGACTTGTAATTTTCAGTAGTAATTTGGGGGTTATAAAACTATTTGATTAACTTTGATGAACCCTTCATGGGAGGAGGGTGGTCATGGAGGAGAAAAAAAAAAAAGTTTTTTAATGCGCCATTATTTTATAAGGTGTAGTTACATGAATACCAAATCTGTATTTTGTCTAACTACATATGTACTATAATAAAACAGGTCATGGGAAACGCAATCTTCAGTTAAAATAGTGCTTATACTCCATACACCAAACTTTATTCAATATCAGTAGGGAACAGACGCGCAATCTATTTAGTCATGCTTTTGGCATACAGCCTTGGCAGACCTGGAGGCCTCTGTTACTACCACATTACGACGAAGCAGAAAGTATACTTGATAATCCTGCCTTCCAAGAAGTTCAATACTTAAGACACGGCCGAAATATTTATTACGATTCTTCGTATTCATTTGGATGTAAATTGATATAGGTGAGGTTCTTATACAAGTAAATCTATTACCAATGTTTAATCAAAATGTACAGCACAGACCCAGAACACTAAAGTAACAGACTATACGACAGACAACATGATATGCAAATAATTTATGGTCTAACTTTACATTCTTATATAATTCCCTGTGTGTACAAAGCACATGATGTAAATCCCCAACATGTAGAAAGTTTCTACTTACAGAAGTATTCTGGCTAGAATTGAATAGCTCTTCATCTTCAGGAGGTAGAGGTCCAGCTATCTGCTCCTTAATAAACTTTAAATCTTCAGGCAGAACCAGGCCGTATTTTTTCATTACATCCTTTAGGCCATTGGATTCAATAAGGTGGTCAAACATCTTTACAGAGGCCTCCTCGTGCTACAAATGTACAGAATTTTGTATATTTGAACACAATAGGTTTCTTTACTATATTGTCACAATAGAAGCTGATCGAGGATACCTACACCAATTTAATTGCCATTGGGCTTGGTAAGGTAAAACACACCCAACACAGATAGAAGGTAAGCTATGTGACCACTTCAACCAAGTTTTTTTTCATCAATATACAGTACAGACCAAAAGTTCGGACACACCTTCTCATTCCAAGAGTTTTCTGTATTTTCATGACTAAAAATTGTAGATTCCCACTGAAGGCATCAAAACTATGAATTAACACATGTGGACTTATATACTTAAAGGGGTTTTGCCACGAAGTAAAATTGACGTGGGAAGCTTGCAAATTAAATAAACATTTTCACCATTCATCCTTATTAAAAAAAGCTCTACCATTTTTGCTTTAGCTGCCCTTTTAGTGAGCCATTGTTTACAGCTCGTCTCCAGGGGATACGACCAGGGCTGCGAGCTCCTCAGTCCTGGTCGCACATGCCCAGACATAACCTCTCCTCTCAGACAGCTCCTGAGTGTTCAACCCCCGGGTGCTGTCATTCTACTCCTGTCCCCTATACTCCTTATTAATTAGTGAAAAATTAAAAAAAGGAACCTCAATGAGCTAAGTGTATTGATAAAGAAAAAAAAAATCCATGGGTTTGGTTCCTGCAGGGATTTGAACCTAGGACCCTTGTGTCGGGAGGTAAAAAGCATTACCTCTAGGCTACAGTGTAGCTACTTGTACCTCTGTAAATAAACAGACCTTTCTTTGACTAGAGAGAGGAGAGGCCTGGTGATGTCATCCTGCTGGGTCACATGATATGCAATTCAAACACATCACATACGCCCCCTTCTGAGCACACAGAGCTGGATGCAGGAGGTATGAAATGAGATCGGCATTCTCTTGAGGAGCTTCAAGAGGTAGTCACCTGAAATGGTTTTCACTTCACAGGTGTGCCCTGTCAGGTTCAATAAGTGGGATTTCTTGCCTTAAAAATGGGGTTGTTCCCATCAGTTGTGTTGTTCAGAAGTCAGATGGATACACAGCTGATAGTCCTACTGAATGGACTGTTAGAATTTGTATTATGGCAAGAAAAAAAGCAGCAAAGTAAAGAAAAACGAGCGGCCATCATTACTTTAAGAAACGAAGGTCAGTCAGTCCAAAAACTTTGAAAGTGTCCCCAAGTGCAGTGGCAAAAACCATCAAGCGCTACAAAGAAACTGGCTCACATGAGGACCACCCCATGAAAGGAATACCAAGAGTCACCTCTGCTGCGGAGGATAAGTTCATCCAAGTCACCAGCCTCAGAAATCGCAGGTTAACAGCAGCTCAGATTAGAGACCAGGTCCATGCCACACAGAGTTCTAGCAGCAGACACATCTCTACAACAACTGTTAAGAGGAGACTGCGTGCAACAGCCTTCACGGTAAAATAGCTGCTAGGAAACCACTGCTAAGGACAGGCAACAAGCAGAAGAGACTTGTTTGGGCTAAAGAACACAAGGAATGGACATTAGACCAGTGGAAATCTGTGCTTTGGTCTGACGAGTCCAAATTTGAGATCTTTGGTTCCAACCACCGTGTCTTTGTGCGACGCAGAAAAGGTGAAAGAATGGACTCTACATGCCTGGTTCCCACCATGAAGCATGGAGGAGGAGGTGTGATGGTGTGGGGGTGCTGGTGACACTGTTGGGGATTTATTCAAAATTGAAGGAATACTGAACCAGCATGGTTACCACAGCATCTTGCAGCGGCATGCTATTCCATCTGGTTTGCGTTTAGTTGGACCATCATTTATTTTTCAACAGGCTGTGTAAGGGCTATTTGACCAAGGAGGAGAGTGATGGGGTGCTACGCCAGATGACCAGGCCTCCACAGTCACCAGAACCCAATCGAGTTAGTTTGGGGTGAGCTGGACCGCAGAGTGAAGGCAAAAGGGCCAACAAGTGCTAAGCATCTCTGGGAACTCCTTCAAGACTGTTGGAAGACCATTTCAGGTGACTACCTCTTGAAGCTCATGAAGAGAATGCCAAGAGTGTGCAAAGCAGTCATCAAAGCAAAAGGTGGCTACTTTGAAGAACCTAGAATATAAGACAGATTTTCAGTTGTTTCACACTTTTTTGTTAAGTGCATAATTCCACATGTGTTAATTCATAGTTTTGATGCCTTCAAAGTGAATCTACAATTTTTATAGTCATGAAAATACAGAAAACTCTTGGAATGGGAAGGTGTGTCCAAACTTTTGGTCTGTACTTTATGTAAAATTAAAAAAAAAAAAGGGCAACTTTACAGACAGTTTTGATTGAAAGAAAATCCTATTTTGTGTCTTTAGCTATTGCACAGATGTTTTTATGGTTACTACTAACAATGTTTAGTCCTACTCCCATCTATCACCCTCTTTATAGCAGCTTATATTTTGTATGTTAAAGCAAATCTCTCACAATATTATATAAGTCGGATGCACTACTTGCCCAAACGGCAGAAAAAGAATATTGTGTTATTTGGCTTAACAGCAGCTGTCAAGTGATACAGTACACTCCTAGTGGACTGCTATATTCACGAGTAGGGTGCCCCCCTTACACCTGGTGGCAGCGATCGATTGGCTGCTGTGTTGATTTGCAGATAAATCGCAGCCTTCAAAACACATACAGGAAGGGGAAGAGGCAGCAGGGGCGCTCTCCTCATGAATACAAATTGACCTCTAACTAGATGCCCACTGTATTCTTTGACAGGTGCAGAGTCTATATAATCCATGATCACTGTATTCCTTAATAGTTTCTATTAGCCAAACAGTGCAGTACTTTTTTGTGCGGTTTATGACTATGGCGCAGCAGACCTAACTCCTATGCCGTCCTTAAAGGGAATGTGTCATCCAAAAATGACCTATCGGTTAAGTTTTTTTTTTTTTTTTTTAAATCTTAAAACATGTTTTCAACAACTTCTGGTGATAAGTTTCTTTTCCCACGTCACTATCCATTTTGTAACGTTAAAAAATCCTGCAATTCTCCATCTGGTCACAAATCCTTATAGGCTGACACTTCCTTTTCTATAGATATCACTTCTCTGTAGTCTCCTTATCACAGGAAAAATTACAATTACAAAGGAAAGGCTGTGGTATGAATAGACACGTCACAATACATTTCACCCCCCAAAGGGAAAGGGGGAAAACCCCCGGGGAAAAAAAATTTTAAAAAAGGGCCCGGGTTAAAAAAATTTTTTTCCCCCTTTTTTTTTTAAGGGCCCCCCCCCAAAAAAATTTTTTGTTAAAAAACCCCCCCCCTTTTTTTTAAAAAAAAAAGGGGGGAAAAAAATTTGGGGGCCCCCAAAAAAAAAAAAAAAAAAAAAAAAAAAACCCCCCGGGGGGGAAAAATTTTTTTTTTTTTTTTGGGGCCCCTTTCCCCCCCCCTTTTGGCGGGGGGTTTTTTTTAAAAGGGGCCCCTTTTTAAAAATTTCCCTTCCCCCCCAAAAAAAAGGGCCAAGTTTAAAAAACCCTCCGGGGCCCCTTTTCCCGGGGGGCCCCCCCCCGGGGGGCCGGGGGTTTTTTTTTGGGGGTTTTCCCCCCTTTTAAAAAAAAAAGGGGGGGGGCCCCCTTTTTAAAAAAACCCCCCCGGGGGGGGGGGGGGGGAAAAAAAGCCCCTTTTCCGGGGTTTACCCCTTTTCCCCCTTTAGCCAAAAAAAAATTTTTTTGGGGGGCCCCAAGGGGGCCCGGGGGGCCCCCCCCCTTTAAAAGGGGTTTCCCCGGGGGGGAATTTTTTTTTTTTTTTTAAAAAAAAAAATTTTTCCCCTTTCCGGGTTTTCCCTTTTTCCCCTTTTAAAATCCATTTTTTAAAAAAAAACGGTTCCCCCCCCAAAAACCCCTTTCCCCTTTTAAACCCAAAAATTAAAACCCTTTTAAAGGAAAAAAAACCCCCGGGGGGTTTTTAAATTTTTTAAAAACCAAAAGGGGGAAAAATTTTTTCCGGGGGAAAAAATAAAAAAAAAAAAAAACCCCCGGGGGGGGGGGGAAAACCCCGGGGGAAAAAAACCGGGGGACTTCGGCCCCCCTTTTAAAAAAAAAAAAGGGCCCGGGTTTTTTTAAAAACGGTTGGGTTTTTTTTTTGGGGAAAAAGAAAACCTTTGGGGGGGTTTTTTTTTTTTTTTCCCCCCCCCCCTTTTTTTTTTTTTTCCCAAAAAAAAACCCCCCCGGGGGGGGAAAAGGGGGGGGGGGGGGGGTTTTTTAAAAAATTTTTTCCCGGGAACACCCCCAAACCCAAAAGGGGCCCCCCCCCGCCCCAAAAAAAGGCCGGAAAATTTCCCAAAATTTCCCCCCTTTAAAAAAAAAAAATTTTTTGGGGGGGGCGGGGCCCCCCCTTTTTGCCCCCCGGGGGAAAAAACCCCCCGGCCCCCCGGGGGGGGGGCCCCCCTTTTTTGGGGGGGGGGGGAAAAATTTTTAAAAGGGGGGGGTTTTCCCAAAAAAAAAAAAAAGGGGGAGGGAAAACCCCCCCCTTTTTTTGGGTTTGATTTTTTTCCCCCCCTTTTAAAGGGAAATTTTTTGGGGTTTTTTTTTTAAAAAATTTCCCTTTTTTTTCCCCCCCAAAAAAATTTTTTCCCCTTTTTTTAAAAAAAAATTTTTTTTTTTTGGATTTTGGGGGGGGAAAAGGGGGTTTTTTCCCCCCTTTCCCCCCCCCCTTTTCCTTTTTTGGGGGGGGAACCTTTTTTTGGGGGGGTTTTTCCCCCCCCCGGGGGGGGAAAAAAAAAAAGGGGAAAAAAGGGGCCTTTTTTTTTTTTTTTTTTGGGGGGGGTTTTTTTGGGGGGGGGGGGGTTTTTTGGGGGGTTTCCCCTTTTTGGGGTTGGGTTCAAAATTTTTCCCCCCTTTTTTGGGGGGGGGGGGCCCCCTTAACCCCAAACCCCCCCCTTTTCCCTGGGGCCCCCCCCCCTTTCCCCCAAAGGGTTTTTTTTTTTCCCCTTTTTTTTAAAATTTTTCCAAAACCCCAAAGGGGTTTAAAAAACCCCAGCCCCCCCCTTTCCCCCAAAACCCCCAAAAACCCCCATTAAATTTTTTCCCCCCGGGCCCCTTTTTTTGGGGGGGTTGTTTTGGGCCAGGGAAGGGTTTTCCCCCGGGGCCCCCCCCCTTTTTTTGGGGGGAAAAAACCCCAAAAAGGGGGGGGGGTTTTTAAGGGAAAAGGGGGGTTTTTGGGGGAAAAAAATTTCCCGGAAAAAAAAAAAACCCCCCAATCTTTTGTTTTTCCCCAAAATTTTTTTTGGGGAAGGGAAAGGGGAAAACCCCCCCCAAAAACCCCCCCAACAAAAAAAATTTTTTGAAAAAATTTTTTTCCCCCCCCAAAGGGCCCTTTTTTTTGGGAAAAATTCCGGGCCCCCCCAAAAGGGGGGGGAAAAAAACCCCCCCAAAAAACCCCGGCCCCCCCCCGGGGGGGAACCCCAACCCTTTTTTAAAAAAAAAACGGGGGGGAAAAAACCCCTTCAAAAAATTTTTTTTAAAAAACCCCCCAAAATGAAAAAACCCCAAATTTGGGGGGGGGGGCCCCCCCAAAAAAAACCCCCCCCAAACTTTTTAAAAAGGGCCCCTTTTTTTTAAAAAGGGTTTTTAAAATTTTTTTCCCTTTTTTTTTTTTTTTTTAAAAAAAATTTTTTTCCCCAAAAAATAAAAAAGGGGTTTTTGGAAAAAAAACCCCAAAAAAAATTTTTTTTTTTGGGGGGAAAAAAAGGGGGGGAAAAAAAAAAGGGAAAATTTTTTTTTTTTTTTTAAAAACCCAAAAAAAAAAAAATTTTTTGAAAAATTTTTTTTTTTAAAATTTTCCCCCCTTTTTTTTCCCAAAAAAAAAAATTTTTTTCCCCCAAAATTTTTTTTTTTTTCCCCTTTTTTTCTAGGCCCCCCCTTTTTTTTTTTAAAAAAACCTTTTTTTAAAAAAAAATTTGAAAAAATTTTTTTTTAAAAAAAAAGGGTTTTTTTTTAAAAAAAAAAAAAAAACCCAAAACCCCCTAAAAAAAAAGGGGGAAAAATTTTTTTTTTTTAAAATTTTTTTTTTAAAAAACCCCAAAGGGGTCCAAAATTTACCTTTTTTGGGGGCCCAAAAAAAAAAATTTTTTTTAAAAAAATTTTTAAAAACCCAAATTTTTTTAAGCCCCCCCAAAAAAAAAAAAAGGGCCCCCCCCCCCCCCCCCCCCCCCTTTTTTTTTTAAAACCAAAAAATTCCCGGGGTTTAAACCCCCGGTTTTTTGGGGGGGGAAAAAAAATTTTTGGGGGGAAAAAAGACTTTTTTTTTTAAACCCAAAAAACCCCAAAAATTTTTTTTGGGGAAAAAGGGGCCCCCCCCCCAAAAAGGGTTTTAAAACCCCCCCTTTTCCCCCCCCCAAAAGGGAAATTTTTTCCCAAAAAAGGGAAAAAAAAAAAATTTTTTTTGGGTTTTTTTAAAAAATTTTTTTTTTTCCCCCAAAAACCAAAAAAATTTTTTTTCCCTAAATTTTTTTTTTTTGGGCCCAAAATTTTTTTTTTTTTTGGGGGTTAAATTTTTTTTAAAAAAAAAAAATTAAAAGGGTTTTTTTTTTTGGTTTTTCCCCCCAAAAAAAAAAAACCCCCCAAAAAAGGTTTAAAAAAAAAAAAAAAAATTAAAAAAAAAACCCCCAAAATTAAAAAAAAAAAACCCCCAAAAAATTTTAAAAATTTTTGGGGTTTTGGAAAAAAAAAAAATTTTAAATTTTTTTGGGGGAAAAAAAAAAAAATTTTTTGGGGGAAAAAATTTTTTTTTTTTTTTCCCCCAAAAAAAAAAAAAAAAGGGAAAAATTTTTTTAAAAAATTTTTCCCCCCAAAAAATTTAAAAGGTTTGGGGCCCCCCCCTTTTTGGAAAAAAAAAAGGAAAAAAGGGGGGGGGGAATTTTTAAAAAAAAAATTTTTTTTTTTGGGGAAAAAATTTTTTTTTTTTTGGGAACCTTAAAAACCTGGGGTTTTCCCCCAAAAAAAAGGGAAAAAAAGGGGAAAAAAAAGGGTTTTTAATTTTTTAAAGGTTTTTTAAAAAAAAACCCCGGGTTTTTTCCCCCTTTTTTTGGGGGAAAATTTTTAAAAAATTTGGGAAAAAATTTTTTTCCCCAAAAAAAAAAAAAAAGGGAAAAAAAAAAAAAAATTTTTTTTTTAAAAGGGGAAACCCCCGGGCCTTTTTTTTTTTAAAAAAAAAAAAAAGGGGGGGGGGGGGCACCAAAAAAAAAAAACCCCCAAAAAATTTTAAAAATTTTTTTTCGCCCCCCCCTTTTTTGGGGGGGGCCCCCGGGGTTGTCCCCCAAAATTTTTAAAAAGGAAGGGGAAAGAAGAAAAATTTTTTTCCAAAAAAATTTTCCCCAAAAAAAAAAAAAAACCCCTTTTTTTTTAAAATTTAAAAAAACAAAAAAAAAAAAAAAAATTTTGTTAAAAGGTTTTAAAACCCCCTTTTTTCCAAAAAAAAAAAAAAAAATTTTTTTTTTTAAAAAAAAACAAAAATTTTTTTTTTAAATTGTTTTTGGACATGTCGCTTTTTTTTTTTTTTCCCCCCCAAAAAAAATTTGGGCCCTTTTTTCTTTTTTTTTTTTTTTCCCCCCCCCCCTTTTTAAAACCTTTGGGGTTTTAATTTTTCCCCCGGGGCCCCCGGCAAAAAAAAAAACCCCTTTTTCCTTTTTTCCCCCCAAAAAAACCCCCCCGGAAATTTCGGAAAAATTTTTTAAAAATTTTGGGGGGGGGGGTTAAAAAAACAAAAAATTTTTTTTAAAAAAAATTTTTAAAAAAAAAAAATCTAAAAAAAAACCCCAAAAAAAAAAAAAAAATTTTTTTAAAAATTTTTTTTTTCCCCAAAAAAAAAAAAAAAAAAAAAAAAAAAAAAATTTTTAAAAGTTTTTTTAACAAAAAAAATTTTGGCCCTTTTTTTTTCCCCCTTTTTAAAGTTAAAAAAAAAAGGGGCCCCCCAAAAAAAACCCCCAACCCCTTTTTAAAAAAAGGGCACAGCCCTTTTTTGGTAAAAAAAAATTTTTTTTTGGGAATTTTTTTTTTTTTTTTCCCCTTGGGGGGGGGTTTTTTTTTTTTTTTTTTTTTAAAAAAAAATTTTAAAATTAAAAACAAAAAAAAAATTTTTAAAAAAAAAAAAAAAAAAAAAAAAGGGAATCGTGGAAAACCCCTTAGAATCTGCCCCCCCAAAAAAAAACCCCCCCCAAAAAAACAAAAAAAAAAAAAAATTTTTTAAAAAAAAAAAAATTAAATTTAAAAAAATTTTTTTTTTTTAAAAAAAAACCTCCCCCCCCCCCCAAAATTTTTTTTTTAAAAGGTTTTTTAAATTTAAAAAAATTGAAATTTTTTTATTTTTGGGGTTTTTTGTTTTTTTTGTTTTTATTTTTCCCCGCAAACCCTGTTTAGAAGTTTAAAAATTTTTTAGGAAAACCATGGAATGGGGAACTGGCAAAATTGCTATGAAGCTCTCCCAAAAAGGGAAAACCCCCTTTCTTTGTTTTTATACCCCCGACCCCAGTCCCCTTTTTAAACAGGAAGTTAATTCTTTAAAAAAATTTAAAGTGAGTTTGGGGGGGGGTTTTTAAACCAATGTGAAAATGGAATTTTATTCCCATTTTCTTCTAAAAAGTAATCAATTTTTCGCACCCCCTGGTGTATATGGGTAATAGGTGGGATATAATGGGGAAAAATTAATCATGTGGGTTGAGGTAAATTTATCAATTTTTTTTCCCAAAAAATTTGTATTGGTGGACAATTCCAAACACAGTGAAATAAATTAGCCACTAGCAGGTCATACTGGGAACAATTTTCAGTTGGGTAAATTTTTATTCTATGGCACATAAGGGGTTGTTAAAAAATTAATGCAACTTCCCCATATCTTGCCCAGAGAGACCCTTTAAAACCAAAGAAAAAGGGCCTGCTCCATTTTGTGGTGTAGTTATCTCTTTGTGATCAATCGGTTTGTTAAGCAATGTATAGTACAGCAATATCCGGCTCCTGGTGGCCAAGGAGAACGAGAAAAAATTTAATCCCAAAAAAATGGGGCCCCCAATTAAAACAGAAAGTTTTTGGGATTTTCTGAAGATTACTTATAAAAACGAAAGTCAAATGGAACGTAAAAATGCTCCTCCAGTTCTATCAGTGAAAACAAAACAACAACAATCGTTTAGACTGATCAAAAGTTAAGCTAAGTTATAAAGTCACTAACACTTCAACAGGGGAAAGGGTGAAAGTTTAAATGTTGAAGGGTTTTTGATTTTCAGAAGCGGGGGGTTTGGGAAAAATTTTTGGGTTTTAAAAGAAAACATTTTCCCGGGTTTTCCCCCATTTCCCTTCCCGGGGGGGGAGTAAATTTGGGTTATGCCCATTTGTTTGAGCAATTTTAGGTAAGGCTGAGGGGGCCCATTGGGTAAAAGGACCAGGGCTAAAGTGTTTTTGATATTTGGGTATATATTCTGTATAGTTAGAATAAAATCTAAAAAAAAAAAAGGTTTTTTAGAGGGGCGCAAAAAGAGGAAAAATTATACCCAATTTTTAGGAAGGGGAAATTATTTTAAAAAATTTATTGATAAAAGGCCCCGTATATAACCAAATCTTTAAACCGGATGTAAAAAATGGGTTAAAACAAATCGTAAATCAAAACACCCCCGAAGCTTTTTTAAAAAGATGAATTTTTTCAAAAACTAAAATGCCAAAGTGTTTCAAACCGGCTTTAAACCCCCTCCCTGGGTCACACCAACGGCCAAGGTCAGGGCAGGCAAGTATATTTCCCCTTATTTTTAAAAGCAAAAAAAACATTAATCCCCCTTTAACTTTCTCTACCCTTTCATTTTTGTCTTTGGGTTTTCCATTACTTTCCAGATTTTGAGGGAAGGGGTAGTTGAGGGTTTGGGAGCACCCTTTTTAATTTTGGTTTAAAAACCCTTAAAAGGGGAAACAACAAAGCTCATTGGTCCGTCGGGGCAGGAGTAAAAATAGAAGCCAAGACTCGTACTTACCTCCCGGAAAGGCCCCCCTTTTAGTCCCCCGCGGCCGCCCCGGTGATTCCGCTTTAAACGGGGAATGTTCTTTATTTACGTGCGCTGCAACCAAATTTTTCAAAGGGCCCTAGAGGTCACGGCATGTGATTTCTGTTTGGGGCCGACACTTCCCGGGTAAAAATGGCTACTTTTCCGGGGCTGAAGGAGAGCCTTCCCGGGGGGGAAAGTGGGGGGAACGCTTATTTTTTTTTTATTTTCCCCCCAAGGAAAAAAATTTGTTAAATCCCGGGAATACCCCTTTTAAAGGGCTTTTCAAGTATCCACAGGGGAGTGTGAAAAAAACGTAACCCTGGCAGATAGGGGAAAAGGTGGGGCCGCATTGAGGATTTGGGTAAAACAGGAAAGTAGGGCCCCCGTGGGCTACTTTGCCCCTTTTTTCCCCGGCGGCCAAAACGCTTTTCTTGGGGACTCCATTTAAAATTTTTACCACGCTTTTTTGAAATCTCACAAGAAAACCTCTCTTTTTTTTCCCCCCCGCCCCACAGCACCCAAAGAATAAACTTTGAATGATCCTTTTAGTAAGGGAAAAAACCCTTATTTTTAAAATTACTGGAACCATTCTAGAAACCATTTATCTCAAAGAGATCCTTTAGATTTGCCAGTCTCTATTTGAAAAAATTTCCAGCATAGCGGCGCTACAATCAAAATACAAAGTGTAATGTGAACATAGCCCCATCATTTATGATTGGGTAAACTTTTTAGTCAGGGTTAGCTATGTCTAAACCCACACAAAAAAATAAAGGAAAACAGATCCCATAGACCCTCCCCTAAAAAAGTTTTAAAAACTGTCTAATCTCCACAGAATTTTTTTGCTGCTGGTTGTTTTTTGTAACGTTGCAATCTCGACAGAGTGGGGCAGAAAATTTACTATTGAAGTCTTTTTTTCGGCGGTCTGAACGATTCTGCTGAAAAACTGCCCATGTGTTTAACAAGGTATATGGATTTAGCATACATTAAAAACTGCCCAAAAACAGTCTAAAACAACGCACCAAAAAAAAATTGTCGGAAACAGCTGCTTTGGACAAGTTTTTAGGCTTTGGTTTGCGAGGAGTTTTTTATCCATTGCTGTGGGGCCCCAGCCTTACTGAGGGCCCCCAATTTTGAAACTTGCAAATTTTTCTCTTCAAAAAAAAGAGGGAGGGGAACAAAAAGAGAAAAATGGGCTCATTTTAACAAAAAAAATTACCCCTATGCTCCGGGTCTGACTCTCCCGTGACCCTTTTTTTTTTACTAGATTTGTTTGGGTTTTTAATGGGCCCCCAGCGGAAAACTGGTTTCTATACGCTGAATGGGGGTTTTTATAAAAACCCGAATTTCCCCGAAAAACCCAAAAAAAAATGTGGGGTGCTGTGGAAAATACGTACAGTCTTAGTGCTGATCTGTTTTTTTGGATTTCAAGTTTTTTTCCAAAAGGGCACCCCCCCCCCCCCCCCCCCGGATGGGGGGAAGGGGTTTGGTTTAAATGCAAAACCCCAAATTTTTTAACCCCAAAAAAGGGGGTATAAGGTAAAATTTTTTTAAAAAAAAGTCTAAAAAACACTGGGGGCTTCTGAGCAGCTTATAAACATGAAGCAGAATGTTTAACGGATAGTAATTTTTTCCCCACCTTTTTTTATATTATTTAAAATTTAAAAAAGGGCAAAAATTTTAAAATTCGAAGTAAATAAACTTCACACTGATAAGGTTACATAAACTACCTACTAAAAGGGGGCCCAAAAATCTCAGATCTTTTGGTCAATTTAAAAAAAAAATCTCAAACCAGATGCAAAAGAAAAGGGAAAAACCCCAATAACTTATGACTTTAAACAAAAAAGCAAACATGCACAGCAAACCAGTAACAAAGTGAACCTGGCAGGTGGTTTACACTGCCCTATCGGAGAGCAGGATATGATGGAGGGAAGGGAGCTGAGCTCTGGGATATATAGGATTATATGATAGTGGAGAGGACTGAGCTCTGTATAAAAGGTTAATTTTTTTGAATGAGAGAAGCTGAGCTCTGGGATATATAGGGTTATGTGATTTGGAACAGTATTTTTTGAACAAAAAAACAAAGGGGGAATTCTTTCCCAGACTCCTTAAGGAGTTTAGAGTCCCCGCTTAACCCCTCCAAAATTTCAGTGATTTTTTTTTTACACACCAACAATGAGCAGGGGGAAACTTCAAATGGTCAATCACTAGGTGGGTGGGGTCAGCCTTATTTTTCAGGGTTTTCCCCTGCTTTTTCTTTGGAAATTTTTTAACCCGAACACCCTAAACTAGTATCAAGAGCTTCTTTCCTTCTTTCGCATTCTGCCCCTTAGCCCCGTTCACACGGTTATTTTTTCAAAGGATTTTCAGCCGTAAATTTAAAAGCCGCAAATCCTTTTCGAAAACAAATTTAAAAAAAAGTTTAAAAGGCCCTTTTTCATTGATTTTAATGGGAAAAACGTTTTTGGGCGTTCAGGAAAACACTTATTTCCCCTTCCGGATTGCGGCCGCAAAAACAATGTTCATTTTCAATTATTTCCGGAAAGGGGTTTCCCCAAAAAAAAATGAATGGGGATGGTGAATCTGTCGGGAAATCAGTTCCAAAAACGGCCACAATTTGTGGCATTTTTTGAAACTGATTTTCAAACCGGGTTTCAGAATGTATTTACGATCGGCAATCCGACGTCAATACGTTCTGAAATAAGCCGTGTGAACATAGCCTTAGATAGAATAGCAAAAGTCACCTGACCGTTTTCCTTTAAAGAAATTTTTGAATGATTATCTCTGTACATGTATTCAGAATTACAGAGCTAGATTATAAAAAAGCCAAACCTAACCCAGTTCACAGATACTCGAACAAACAGGAGAAGCAATGGAAATCCTTAATAGATCACATCTAAACTGCATCCGCAACAAGTCTCACCAACAAAATATTAGGGCACATTCACACCAAGCAGATATTTTACAGAAATGTATTCGTTTGGCCTATAGAATGGGGCTTGCACATGGTGCATTAACCAACCGAGTCAGAGAAACTGAACAGACTTTCAGCTGGGGGTTGTCCAAATCACTACATTAAAAGAAAATGCAGCTGCTGCAAGAGGGGGGAAAAAAACAAAAACACCTCATACTTCCCTCCCCACTTACATCAGTTTCAGCGTTGCCAGTGCGCTCTCCGGGACCTCCATTTCCTTCTAGCGGTTGGCTTGTGTGCTTTGCTGCCTCCGATTGGCAAAAAGATACATGACTGCTGCAGCAAATGTCACCGTTCAGTGCTTTCACTTCCAAACAGTGAAAGGTCACGTGGTCATTGCCACCAATCAGGGGATACAAAGTGCACAAGCTGACCGCAGGAAACAAAGACACAGTGAGAGCGCCCGCAACACTGGAGTGAAGGCAAACGAGGAGCCAAGTATGAATCTTTCATTTAAGTGATTGACCAGGACAATCCATTTAAGGATAGAACATATTCCCCCCAACTGACATATCCTGGAAGCAAGAACTTTTTGATCTGTGCAGACATAGAGCTTATCTTATGCAGCTCTCAGGAATCAAAATTGGTTACTGTTTGATGTCTGATCAAGGGTTTCCTGAAGGTTTAAACAAAAAAGACAAATGTATGACTTGACACATCCCAGCTTTCTAGTGCACACAAGTTGCTAATCTCTTTGTGAGCCATGTTTGGGCAAAAAAAAAAAAAAATGCAGAAAATTTGCCAAGTGGATGGGGGCTCAGTGGGAACAGGTATGGCCCGACATACTTACTAAAATTTAGGTCAGCAAGTTGCACAAGTTATAGCAGAAATCTTCACTAGATCATACTGTAGCTAGCATAGACTTCAGATGCACGAACACTGAATGATGCACGAAATGTATTGAGTGACCTCATTCTGCCTCGGTTTTAGTTATAGGGCTGGTCTGGTGTGTATGAAGAGTAGGAAGCTCCTAGTGCCCCATAAAAAAAACCTCTCTCTTTCTGGCCTTCTGCTTCAGTGTTGTTCTACCAGAGGGTCACATCATTACTGCAACCGCTGGTCAGACAGAACTTACATCCCAGTTCAGAGGTGAGCGCCCTAAAGGGTTTAACGTGACCTTTGCAGCCAAGCCCCAGTGGTGCAAGCAATGACAAAAACCAACTGGGGAAAAATCGCTTAAAACAAAATGGGGGCGAGGCAAGGGGCCCAAGGACACCCAAAACAAACCAAAAGAAATTTTAAAAACTTTTTAAAAAATGCCAAAAAAACCCCCAAAAAATCGAGATGTGGGCCCCTTCAAACCCCTTTAAGGCCCAGCCTTTTTTGGGGCCTTCCTGCCCCAAACCCCTTTTTTTTGAAATCTGCCCATGTGTCCATTTATGTGGGGAAATAACTTTTTGACACTTCCCTATCCTTGTGATTCAGAGTTTGTTCTCTCATGACACATCGTGTTTTAAGTTAGTAAGAAATTTTTTATCCTTTCAATTTGTTTTTTTGTGAAAAAATACCCAAAAATTTCATGAAAATTTGGAAAAATTTGCGTTTTTTAAAAGGGGGGGCTAAAAAAATTTCTGCGTGAAAGGGACAGATAATTTTTCACCCCCAAAAAATTTTTTATAATTAGCATCTCCCCTTTGCCCAAACTTTTGGTTGGACCCTTTTTTTAAAGGGTTTTTTTTTTTTTTTTTACGACATTGGGAGGGTTTAAAGGAAATTTAGAAAAAAATTAATTTTTTCCAAATTTAAAAAAATTTTTGAAAAATTCATTTTTTTGGGGCCCACCCCAATTTCCGGGACTTTGGCTTTGGGGGCCTGCTGTTAGATCCCCCCAAAAAAAAAATGCCACCCAAAAAAAAACTGGGACCCCTTAAGAAATTTTACTAACTATTTAGGAAGTTTGAAAAAAACCCTTTTGGTTATTTCACGAAATTAAAGCAAAGTGGAGGGTAAAAAATTTTCAAAATTTCACTTTTTTTGCGTTTTTCAATATTTACCCTTTTATTCACTGGAATACGGTAAATGTATAGGAAAATGCAATTAAATTATCAATTCCCCGGGTCTCCCTTTTTTAGAGTTATCCCATATGGGGGCCCTTGTGCAGTATTTGGCTCAACCTTTTAACCCCCGAATAGGAGGAGAAACCTCCCGGGACTCCTTTTCAAAAAAGATTTTATTTGGGGCCCCAAATTTCAGGTTTGGGGGAAACGCAAAGGTGTTTAAAACTTAATAAAACCCCCTTTAAATTTTAGACCGATTTTTGGAAAACTAAAACCCCTTAAAGGGGGAATAATCCGGGGGTTTGAAATTGAATATATAGACCCCACAGGTGTTTTCAAAAAATTTTTTTAGAAATTAAGGGGCTGTGAAAATTAAAAAAAAAAAATTTTTAAATTTAATCGAAATTTTTGTTTTTAAAATGTTTAATTAAAACAAGGAATGCGGGGGAAAAAAAAAAAAAACCCAAAAAATTTAAGCAATTTTTTTCCCCAAGTTCGGCAAAAACCCTACTGTGGGTGAAAAACTGCTTTTTTGGGCGCATGGAAGGGCTTTAATAAAAGGGAGGGAGCGCTATTTGGTTTTTGGGAAAACCCGGAGATTTGGGTGGGGCCAGGGTCGAAATTTGAAAAACCCCCAAAGTACCCAAAACAGGGGGAAAACCTTCGGGAGTCGCCCCTTTTTGGATTTAAACCCACCCTTCAGGGATCTATCTAGGGGTGTATTGCATTTTGGATCACGGGGTGTTCCATAGTTTTTTTTAAGCTTTTGGGCAAGGGAAAAGGGGGGGGGGGGGAACGGCCAAGTTCGGTCATTGTTTGAGCTTCAATTTTACAGCATTCCCCGGGTGCATTTGTAAAAAAAAAATTGATGTGATAATTTTTCCCCTTTTAGGGGGTGGGTGGGGTACAATTACAATGTTATGATTTTATATATTTTTTTTCTGTTTTTTTACTTTTTAACAGTAGAAATAGGCCCTAAAAAAAATTTTTTTTTTTGGGTTTTTCCTTTTTGGGACACCCCAAAACTTTTTTTTTTTTGCTGTGTGCAAAAGCTGTGTAGGGCCCTTTGTTTTTCGCGGGATGGTTAAATTTTTTTTATTGGTACCATTAGGGGGTGTTTATGTTTGCTATTTTCCTTTTTTTTTTAAAGGTTTTTGTGAGATGTTTTGAACAAAATACAAACAATCTTGGTAGTGTTTTTTTTTTTTTATAGCGGTCACTGTACGGTTTTATATGACTGGTAGTTTTCTCTGCAGGTAATTCGATTACACCGATTTCCCAATTTGTATATTTTTTTTGTTTTACTGCTTTTTTTTTACAAAAAAAAACACTTTTATTCAACCAGGGGAAAAAAACGTTTTTTGCATCGCCATAGTCTGAGAGCCATAACTTTTAAAATTTTTTTTGGGGCTTGGGCTGGGGTAGGGGCTTGTTTTTTGCGAGATGAGTTGAAGTTTTTTTTTTTGTATCTTTTTGGTGGGACAAGGCTTTTTGAAAGCCCTTTTTTAAAACCATTTTTGTGCTGCGGGGAAAAGAACCAAAAATCTTAAATTCTGGATTTTTTTTTTTTTCACGGCGTTCACCGTACGGGTTAATTAAAAATTTAAGGTTTATAGGGGAGGTCGTTAGCATGCGGCGTACCAAATGGGTACTTTTTTTTTGAAACTTTTTGGGGCGATTGGCGTTTGTAAAGGGGAAAAGGGTGGGTGTAAGTATTTTTAAATTTTTTTTTTTGTGTTTGTGTTTTACTTGGTTTTTTACTTTTTTTTTTCCCCCATTTTTATTTTACTTTTCCCCATAGGGGATTTTAATGGAGATCTTTAGATTTTCATTTAATAGGAATCAGTACATAAACTTGTTGCTATTTTCAGGGTTTCCCATGGTTTAAATGTCAGTCACCCCGGGCACGGGCCCGGGGATCGTGACGTCAACCCGGGCAACCCGGAAGGAAATTTTCTGCCTTCCTTTCTGTTGTAGGAAGGCAGGAACCCGCACGGGCGCCCACCGGGGCGCGGGTGCCGCCCACAGACGGGGAGGAGCGGGTTTTCCCCCTGCGTCTTTTCTTATTATTGGGACCCGGGTCGTCACGATTTTTTTAAAGGGTTAACCCCCCCCCCCCCCCCCCGGGGCGAAACCGGGGTTTGGGGGCCCACGTGCGGGATGTCAGCTGTAATATACAGCTGACCCCCCCCGGCCCATCGCGCAAAAAACTGCTTTAGGTTGCGCGATCCTAGGACGTATCCATTCGTTTTTGGTGCAGGGGAAACCCCCCAAAAGACCCGGACATTGGATACGGTTAAGGTCGTTAAGGGGTTTTAAAAAGCCCCAGGGTTTATTTTTCTGTGCGGGTTTCCCGCATATTTTTTGAGATTTCTGGTGAATTTGGTATAGTGCAGGGACTGGGACAAGGCAAAAAGTGCTTCACATCTTCAAAATGGGGGGGAAAGGGCTCGCTAGAGACCGGGAAGTTTAACTTTTGTTTTGGGAAAACTGTTTTTGGGGGGCCCAAAAGGGGCTAAAATACAGGAAAAGTGGTGGAAAAATTTTAAAAATTAGGGGGATTGCCGCATGGATTTATAAGGACAAAAATTGTCGACCAAACCCGATCTGTTTTTATGAAAAAGGTGAGTAGAAGTCTGGATAAAAGGGGGGGGCTGTGGTTTTAATTTTTTTTAGACTTTGCAAAAGGGTTTTTACACTGTCCCTATAATTGGGGAAATTTTAAAATCTTTTTGGGTTAGAGATTTAAGTGTTTTTAAAGGGTTTAAAAAAAAAAGGCTATAGGATCGTAATCAGAGAAATTGGGGGTAAATGACCCCTACCCGAGTTTTCCCCGGGTTTTAAGTGGTGACACCCAGGCTCGTATTGGGTCCTTTTTATTTTAAAGTTTTCTTAATTAGTGGAGGGGATTAATAGTCCATTTTTATTTTTGCCGAGGACACCAAGCTATGGATTGTTGTGCAACTATGGAAAATGTCCATTTAAAATTTCAAGCCCCGAATTCCCCCGGGCACACAGTGTTTGGGCCCTCCACTTGGCAAATGTGGTTTTAAAGTAGTAATTTTAAAGTTCTTTATCTGGGACAGTTTTCTTCCCGGGGATCTATGTCCTAGGGAGTTTAAAAAAAAGGAAATGCTTGTTTGGGGAAAAATTTTGGGCGTTCTTTTTGATCATAGATTACAGAAAAGCATGCAGTTTAATCAGCTGCCATCTCAGGCCAATTGGATTTGGCGTAAAGGGGGCTGTGGGTTGGAGTTTGGAGCCCGTTTTATTTTGAAAGGATTTGGAGTCGTCATAAAAGGGGCCGACTCAGACCCCCGAAATATTTAATAAGTTGGGGCAGTTGGGTTAAATTTGTAGTGAAAAAGGAAAGGGAAAAATTGGGAGTCCACCCGTGCTATTTGTTTCCCCCAAAACTTCCCCTTTATAACGAGGAGTCCCAATTGATGCCCAGGAGCAGGCAAAGCGCTCCCTCGGGGGAAAAAAGTTTTCGGCCCCCCAAAAAAAAGATTTCGTAACTTTTTTCCCACCTGCTTTCAAAAGGGGAAGTAGAAGAGTTAAAACCATTCTTTGAAAAAGATGAGGCAATTCCTTTATCCCCTGCCCATTGTTAGAGATTTTGCCCCTGTGTCACCGCTTTCCCCCCAAACCCCAAAAGGGGGGTTTTGAAAAGGCCCCGTTCTCTACCCGGGAAAATTATTGAGATCGTTTTTGGGGTTTCATGTTTTGCGGTTTCTGATGGAGGCAATACATTTTTTCAAAAACAAATTCAGGGGACCCCCCAATTGTTTTTGAGTGTTTTGCAAAATTTTAAAATTTTTTTTGTGTTCTAAAAGTCATACCCAAAAAAAAAAAAATTTTTTACATGCCCAAGGGAAAAAGGCAAGGGAGGGTTTTTTAAAACGCGGTTTTTTGGCTCCATTTTCTCACCATCCCCCTACAATTTTGCAAATTGTAATCTTTATACATTTCATTTTCCCTTTTTTTTCCAAAAAATTTGATTTTAAAAATATTTAGTATCTGCTTAGTTCTGCAGATTCTTTCCTTTGTAACGAATTTTTTACTGTTTTGTCCTAAAAATCAAAATTTTAAATTTTTGTATTATTTTGTGTTTTTGGGGGGAAACCCAAACCTCTGGCTTTCGAAAATCCCGGGGGGAAAACCTTCTGATTTGGATAATATTCAAGCATGTCTTGACCCAAATTGATCCCGGCCCTTTCTACACATTCCCCAAAATTGTGGGGCCCAGACTGGTTTTGGGAAAATTTTTAGTACGTTTTTTTGTTAAAACTCTACCCCCCAAATTTTTTAAAAGATCAAAACATTGTTCCCAAATTTTGTTGCCCAGTGCCTGTTCTCCTAAAGGGGTTTTGTATTTTTATCTTTTAAGGTGATAAAAAGCCGGAGTTACCTTTTTAACTACAGAAAAGGGTTATCACCAAAAAAATGACCTTTGTTTGGGGGTCTGGAGTCGGGGTTTGGCTTGCCGACCCCCCACCCCCAAATGTTTGGGGTGTGTATTAAAAGAGGCATGGCTAAAGCTTTTGGGGGGGGCCTCAATTGGTTGTGTTTGTACAGTTTTGGGCTCCCGGTTTTATAAAAAGGTTTTTAATGAAGCTAGGGGACCCCAAAGACGAGCAAAAAAAAATAAAAAGGGGGAAAAGGGCATCTTAGTTTTGGGGGGAGTTTAAAAAGAATTTGAACTTTGTCTTGAGAAAAGTTTGGCCCGGGGGAATTTTTTTAAATATATAAAAAGTATTTTAAACGGCCTTTTCAAAAATTTAGGGGGAAAAGCTTTTCATGAAAAAACCCCCCCCAAAAGAAAAAGTGGGACGTCTCTTCATCTATGGGAAGTTTAAGGTTTTCAACCCCCAAAGGGCCAAAAAAACCCCTTCTTCCCCCATGAGCACTGTGAATTGGGGAATACCCTGCTGGGAAAGCTAGTACAGCAGAAACAGTTGAGGGTTTCAAGAAAGGCTTAGATAACTACCTGAAACTAAAAGATACCAATACCTATGCAGTCGTATAAAATTCTAGATCCAGTATGATGGCAATATTGGGAGCAGAAATTAAATATTCATTTAGGGCAGATTGGTTCTTGCCTTATGGATTCCAAATCTTCATCAGTAGAGAAAACTAAGATTTAAAATGTTCTGTCCTCTTCCCTTCATCCACATCTTTCCCCACCTTTGGCTGAACTTGATGGACATAAATCTTTTTTGAACTGTACAAACTATGTAACAAAGAAAAACAAACACTGTAAACAAAAGACCAGAGAGACATTGCTAGAGTGGAAGGAGGAGAGCATATTTTGTTTTTTTGTTTTTAATTATTGGAGCCCCAGGAGCTTCCTATTTATTTTTTTGATCACTTCTTTTATGACAATACTATTACAAGGTGGCAACATGTTTGGTGCATGTTTGCTAAGGTACATTCTTCCATTCAAGTAGCAATGAAATGACATACCTTCATATTGGGATTGGGGTTCTGACACAGGAGACGAAAACTATGGAGTACATCCAATCTTTTTCCCAATGGACTGGAAAAGAGGGGGAAAAATAGTTTGTAAAAAACATTTGTACAATAACCTCAATGATTTGTAAAAGAAGTCTGTCAGAGTTGCAAACATTTTGACAACAGGAGTGCTTTAGGCTACTGTTTTTGCTGTCAAAGGAGGCAGAACTCCAGATCTCATTTTATTTTTGACAACATAAGATGGCGCCGCTACACAAATTTCAACAATAGAAAAGGTTTGAAATTTTTTTTTATGGACCAAAACATAATTGAAACCCTGCATGTTTGGTAGTGGCGGATGCGTATCAACCTCTAGAATAAAAATAACACATCATATTTACCGAAGATTGAACGGCGTAAAAGCAAAACGGCCGCAGACATGGCTCAAGTACGTTTTATTTTTTTTCTCACAGTTTGTCCCACTTGGATTTTTTTTGCGGTTTCGCAGTATATTCTATAGTACAGTAAACACCACCATTAGAAAGTACATCTTGTCCCACAAAATAAAAGCCCTCATATGTCTATGTAAGTGGAAAAATAAAACGTTATGGCTCTGGGACGGGTAGGAATGAAAAACAAACGTGTCAAAAAAAAAAAAAAAAAATGCAAGGTCCTTAAGGGGTTAATCTTGAGATTTCATTGCACCATGCACAGAATCAGGACACCCTGGTCCAGATGCAGCAAAGCAGCCCCAAAACATAACCAAGCATCCTCCATGTTTTCCAGTAGGTACAGTGTTCTTTGCAGGTTTCATTTTTGTGCCTGTGAACATGGAGTTGAGGTGACTTGCCAAAAAGCTCCACATTTCTCTCATCTGTCTAAAAGACATCCTTTCAGAAGCAGTGACTTGTCAACAGGGCTCAGGAGTCGGAGTCGTCATAAAAGGGACCGACTCCCAAAATACATAATTAATTGGTACAGTTAGTGCCATCCAATGCGAAGAGCAAGAGGAATTGGGTCCGGCCAGTGCTACTGCTCCCATATCTTCAGTCTTATCACATGAGGAGTGTAAGTGATGACATGGAGCATGCAGAGCACTGCCCCAGGGGGAAAAAAATGTTTCCACCTGCTTTCAAAAAAGTAGAAGAGTTCAACCATTCATCAAAACTGACTGTGGCTGAGGCAATTCCTTTATACCCTGACATTGTTAGAGATGTTGCCCCGGTGGTCACTGCTTTGCCCCCAACCCCAAGTTAGTGTAGAAGGCGTTCTGTAGTCTGGAAAATGAGGTCAGATGCGAGGTCATGTATGCAGGATCTGATGGAGGCAATATTATTTCTCAGAACAAATTCAGAGACTCCACAAATGTTCCTGCAGTGTTTTGCATATTTACAATTTTTTTGCGTTCTAAAGTCATATCCAATAAATATATTTCACACTCACAAGCAAAAGAGTAACAATGTTTTGAACTTGTGACTCTCTGGCTCCATATTCACCATCCACTACAGCTTTGCAAATGAGGCTACTGTAATTTTTTATACAGTCATCTTCCCTATCTTATACATAAATGTGACCTTGCAAGTATTTAGCATCTGCTTAGTTCTGCAGATTCTTTCCTGTAACTGCATTTTTACTGTTTTGCTCCTAAAAATAAAAATTTGTTAATTTTATTTTTGTTAGTATTTGGGAAATCACCTTTGGTTTTTCAGTACTGCCTGAATCAGATTCAAAGCAAGTCTTGACTAAAATTGATCCCAGGTCTCTTCACACATTCCCAATGGTTTATGCAGACTGGACTTGGATACAAAAAACAGTTTTTATTTCAGCCTACCCAGAAGGGGTTCAAAAGATAAAAATTATTGTTACCCTTTTGCTTGTCAGTGTCTGTTCTACCTAAATAGCTTGATTATTGTATCATAAGGTGATAAAAAGCCTGATGTTACCATTTTACTACAGTAAAGTTATCACTTAAACATGCGCCGTGTATGAGGGAGTCGGAGGTTTGGGGAAATTGAGGAGTCGGGGCTTCGGCTAGCCGACTCCACAGCCCGGCTTGTCAATGTGCATTTTAGCAAATTCCAACCTTGCTTTTTTAGGATTTGCTTTCAAACAGTGGTTTCTTACTCAGTTGTCTTCTATTATGTATGGCAAAGACAATGACAGATGGTGCAATCAGGGCTGTGGAGTCGGCAAGCCGAAGCCCCGACTCCTTCATACATGGCGCATGTTTAAGTGATAACTTTACTGTAGTAAAATGGTAACATCAGGCTGTTTATCACCTTATGAAAAAATAATCAAGCTATTTAGGAGGACACTGACAAGCAAAAGGGTAACAATGTTATGATCTTTTGAACACTTGTGGGTAGAGTTGAAGAAAAGCTGTTTTTGGGTATCCAAGTCCAGTCTGCACCAACATTGGGAATGTGTAGAAGGGGACCTCGGTTCAGATTTGGTCAAGATGTGCTTGAATCTGATTCAAAGCCAAGGGGAAATTCAGCAGAAGCTGAAAACCCAAAAAGGGGGTGGATTTCCCAAAAATTTCTAGCAAAATAAAAATTAACACTGATTTTTAGAAGCAAAACTAACTAAGCAGATGCTAAATATTTGAAAAGTCAAATTTATGTATAAGATAGGTAAGATGACTATATAAAATTACAGTAGCCTCGTGTACAAAGCTCTAGTGGATGGTGGGATATGGAGCCTGAAAGTCACAAGTTCAAACCATTGTTACCATTTTGCTTGTAAAATATATTTATTGGATATGACTTTAGGACACAAAAAACAAACTGTAAATATGCAAAACATTTCAGGAACATTCGGTGAGTCTCTGTTTTTGTTCTGAGAAATATATTGCCTCCATCAGATCCCACATACATGACCTCACATCTGATTTCATTATTTCCAGGATAGAGAACGGCCTCTCTACACTAACTTGGGTTGGTGGCAAAGCGGTGACCACATGGGCAACATCTCTAACAATGTTAGGGTGTAAAGGAATTGCCTCAGCCACAGTCAGTTTTGATGAATGGTTAAACTTTTCTACTTTGAAAACAGGTGAAAAATTTTGCTGAAATCTGTTTGCCATGGGAGCAGAATCTTTTCCCCTGGGGCAGCGCTCTGCTGGCCTCATGTCCTCAATTACACTACTCGTGTTATGAGGCTGAAGATATGGGAGCAGTAGCACTGGCCGGACCCAATTCCTCTTGCTCTCTGCATCGCACTAACTGGACCAACTTATTATATATTTTGGGGGTCGGTCCCTTTTATGACGACTCCGACTCCTGCAAAATAGGCTCCGACTCAGAATCCACAGCCCTGGGTGCAATAGGACACTGATGTACCTTGACTTTGAATTTTACCTCTAATCTGTCTGGTTACCATTCGTACTATCAGTCTCTACAATTTGTCATTAATTTTCTTTTTGTGCCCACTTTTCAGAATAGCTACAGTCCCATAAACCTTAGACTTCTAAATACTATGTGCATCTGTAGTAATAGGAACATCTGTTTGGATATGGTCTTATAGCCTTTACTTCTAACAGGTTTGTCTACAATTTTCTTTCTAATCTTGTGAGACAACTCTCTCCTCTGCTTTCTTCAGTCTATGTTCAGTGTAGTACACTCCATGATACCAAACAGCACAGTAACTACTTTTCACCCTTCAAATAAGCAGAAAGACTGATTACAAGTTTGACGACATCTTTGCTGCTTATGATAGGACACACCTTAGTTTAACATGTCCCTAAGGTCAAATTTTCAATATTTTCTCGGTGTACCATCACACCATCATTAGTAATGACTCATTTTCATTAGTTGACTTTCCATAAATTTTAAATAAATTTTTGGCAGGTTTTCTTTCAAAGGATACCAACAATTTCGTCCATGTGTGTATTTGTTATTATACAAACTCAATTACAAAAAAGTTTGGACACTGTGTAAAATATATAGAGACAATTAGTGCGCACCTATTTGTAACACACAAAATAAAATGCGATCTAGAAATTTTTCTATGTAAAAAAAAAACAAAAAAAAAAAAAAACACCTCTGATAAATTAATGGAAACAAGACCTTTTTAAAAAGCGATGGGATGGGGTCAAGTCTATCATTGTGTATTTTTTTTTTTTTTCTCCATTTTTTAAACAGTCTGTAAATCTTTGGAAAGTGAAGAGAACAATTGCCGGTGTTGGAGTTTTGGGCGAGTAGTGGAGTCCCATTTTTGTCTGATGTAGGATTTGATATACTAGAGCCATGGATGTCAAACTGTGGCCATCCAGCTGTTGGGAAACTAAAACTCCCATCATGCATTAGTATAATCTATAACAGTGGGCATGATGGGTGTTTTAGTTTCCCAACAGCTGGGGGGGCCGCAGTTTGACACCCCTGTGCTCGACAGTCCTTGGTTTTTTCATGCCTGATCTTCTGTTTCATAGTGCGCCAAATGTTTTCTGTTGGTGAAAGGTTTGGACTGCGGGTGGCCAGTTCAGCACTTTGGATCTTTTTGTGATGAGTCATGCTGTGGCCTTGGAAGTATAGATGGTTTAACATTGGCTGTTATATTTGTGGATTGCACAGCGAACTGCATTCATAAGCAGTGATTTTGGGAAGTATTCCTAAACCAATTAAGTGATCTGCATGACCATATCACGTGTCTTTAATGCAGTGCCGTCTGAGGGCCTGTAAATCATAAGCATTCAATATTGACCCTCTGCCTTAGCCCTCACACACACGGATTTCTCCAGATTCTCTAAAGCTTTTCATCATAGTAGGTACTGCAGATCGTGGGATATTCAAAGCCTGTTTGAGAGACTCTGCTTCTCTAAAGGTGGGTTCACACTACAATGATGCATGAGGTATCGTGAAAAAAAGTACCCCAGAGAATGCCATGATGCAGCGTCCCCATAGGGGATAAAAGACCAGACGTAGGCCAGCGTGGGCCACGTTTGCTCTATTTCCCGGCAGCAAACTCATTTCATGTGGGACTCAATAGCGTAGTTAACTATGTTATGGAGCCCAGGAAAATAAGTGTATGCTGGCCCACACTGGCCTATGTCTGCTCTATTATCCTGTATGGGGCCGCCGCTACGTCATTGCATCTGCCAGGTTACCTTGTTTCATGACATACCTACAATGTAGCACTTACATCAGTGTTAACCCATCCCAACCTGCTCGTTTCATACATAGTCATGTAACTTTGTTAAAAATGGACCCTCCAGCTGTTCATTTGTTCCACTTGCTTTTCAAGCCTTTGGTTAACACGGTCTTTCGTTTCTTTTAAGGCTATGTCTACACTGCACAGGAAAATGATCGTATCTTCGGCGCTTTTCATTTTTTGTATAATAATACACCGGCGCTTCTCGTTTTCTTACCGTCTTCCCATACAATACAAGGAAAACGAGAAGAACTGCGTTTTTTGCACAAAGCGTGACAAAAGACGCGGTCCTGCATCAGAGAAAAAACAGCCGCTTTCAGGCCATTTTTTGTCCGATGCAGTGTAGACATTAGCCTAAAATGTGTTGCTGCTGTCAATTTATAAATAAGCAATTTATTTATTTTTTTAAATGAAAAAAGGTCTTCAATTTCTGATTTGTGTTCTGTTGTGAAAAAAATATGGCGATTAGAGATTTCTACATCATTGTATTCTTGATTTCTTTACATTTTACACAGCGTCCCAACATTTTTCTAATTGTACAAGTTGTGTTTTGTCCACAGATTATATAGAAAACATTTTACAAAGGGCGGTCAATTTTTTAAAGATGTTTTTTAAATTGTTGTTCAGAACAGGGGTGTGGTATGGTATAGTCTTAGAATTCATCCATTTATACTTTTATTTATAGGACAAATTGAATCACTATTTCAAAATGCTTGAAAGGGTTTGCTTTATAACAAAACAAACAAAAAACTAGGTTAAAAAACCCATCAAAACCAATAGCATACCTGATGTTCATGTCTATCAAGTGGTCTTCTGTGAGGTACTGAAGAGTTGCTCCTTTTATACCATTTTCTTAGGGGTGGAAAGAGAAAAAAAAATACAAATTTAAATAAGTTTAGAATAAAGAGGAACAGAAAAAAAAAACACAATAGGGTTCCCTGAAAGCAGTGATGTACATCCCACTCCCCAGGGAACAAGGGAGATGTATACAGAGTGTTTATCTGTGTGCATAATATACAGCTATCCTCTATTACAGGAGTCTCAAACTGCGGCCCTCCAGCTGTTGGGAAACTATAACTCCCATCATGCATTTATATAATCTATAGCAGTGGGCATGACGGGAGTTGTCGTTTCCCAACAGCTGGAGGGCCGCAATTTGAGACACCTGTTCTATTACCTACGTACAATAACCTTCACAATGGGGGCTCTTCCAGGTTTTCTATGATCCCAATACTATTATTCTTATTTTGTTGTCATTTTCAGGTCCCATTATTCCCCATAGACATCCATTATCCACGGCGCGTAACCCGCCGGTATAATGTGCATGTCACTTTCTCCCCGCTCGCGAAATACGCCGAGCGGGGAGAGGAGACTGAATCCATAGTTCTTTATGAGAACTATGGATTACCATAATGACTGGGACGGACTTCAGCCGTATTGAGCGCAGTACGGTGCGCAATACGGAACAAAATCCGTCCCAAAATCAGCCGTGTGAACATAGCCTAAGGCCGTGTTCACACGGCTTATTCCCGACGGATTTGTGAGCCGTATTGAGCGCACAAATCCGCCGTGAATAAGGGGCATGACGGGGGTGGGGACGGAGCGCGGCGGGGGCGCCGCTCCCGGCCCCATAGACAATGCATTGTTTACGGCGCGTCCGCGCCGTAAATAATGTGCATGTCACTTTCTTCCCCCGCGGCGGATTCGCCGAGCGCGGGAGGAGCGACGGATTCCACTGTTTCTATGAGAGCAGTGGATTACCGTAATTGCTGCCGCGGATTGGCGCCGTACTGAAGCGCAAATCCGGCGCGGAGTACGGTGCCAATACGCGGCAGAATAAGCCGTGTGAATGGGGCCTAAGGGTTCACATGCTCAGATTTTTCGATGCAGCTTTTGAAGCCAGAATCAGTAATGGATGAGAACTGGGGAACACCTATTAAGAAGAGACTGAGACTTCATCTATAAAGCTGAATGTGTGAACCCAGCCTAAAGTTGATCAGTGGATATCATGATATCAAATCTCCTAAAGGAATGACTGCAGGAATATTTTCCGTTAGTACATGATGCAATCATGACGTCTCCTCTACAAAAAGGGCTTGGCCACAGGGAAAAGGTTTTTGGTCGCATTTTCAGACAGTTTTCGGATTTGAAAACCAACTATCAAACATCCCCATAGACTTTACTAGAAAATCCGTGGATTTTCACATGGCCAGTGTCCGAAAAAACTCGGAACATGCTATTCAATGGTTAAGGGGGACGGACGAATCCGCAAACCGAAGCTTCCTCCAAAATCATTAAAAAAAAAATAATAAATAATAATAAAATACCGGTCGGATTCTTAATCAGAATCCGACCCACAATCTACAGCTGCTGTGCAGCCATAGCCTAACTGTGCCAGTCTCTGTTATCACAGCAGGTGCCAGGTCCAGGGTTTTCTATATCTTTGTGAGAAATGTGTAAACACATAGGGAGACATGTATGAAGGAAGGGGCTTCAAAGTGAATCACATCTCATTTTCAGTGTATAATGCGCCTGAATGTATGAAAGTGGCTTTTGTGTGATTATAAATCGTGTATAAAATTCACCGAACCTCGCCTGTGTGTTCGGCGCATTACACAACTTTAGTGCATTAGTTATGCGCCAAACATGTATGAAGGCTATAGACAAGTTGGAAATAAAAGAAAAAAGTCATTAGAATAGCATGTCAGTGAATAGAAACTATGCTACTGATCTTGTTTGATGGACCACAGGTCCCAGCAATACCTGTGCTGTGCTGGCTCTTGCTGTATGTAGAATAAAGGTTGAGAGCAGCAAAAATAAAATTTCTAAATTTAAATGTAGTAAAAAAAATAAAAATAAAAAATTGGATCATTATCAGTGAGTTAATGTAAAATTAGTTTTACATTCTATTACTTGTAAATACATTTTATAGGAGTTATTTTTACATTTTTGAGATTACATATTTTTATATTTTGATATAATTATTTAAATTTAATAAAAAAAAGTTAACTAAATTTCAAATTAAAATCAACATAACTTACTTTATATAATTTTATTCATATAGGTTGAGAAATAATGGACATTTTTTGCCCTAACAGCAAATCTAGCTCCACTTCGACAACTGAGGCTCAGGCAGACCACATTAATAGGTCTAATAATTGCAAACAATGCCGTATATTAGCAGTGCACACGTTATAGTCCCAGCCGTTAGGAGTACCTTGCTTAGACTCCCCTATATAAATCAAAAACGTACACCTAGGCTGTATGGACAAAACATTGAACTTTACTTCATTTTTATAAGTTGGTGCATAAAAGACATAGTTCTATGACGAACACCTTAGGCAATGAAAAACATATGAAAACGTGGCAGTACTTAGCTGTATAGCTTCTCCTGTTTAGGAGGTGAGTGATAGTCCCATGATAAACTAGTTGGAGCCGATCATGCTGAGGTGCAGCCCAGTGCCGCCATGCAATGACGTGACGTTTCGGAAGGTACGCCTTCCTTTCTCAAGCATGCGTTGTAAAGGCACATCATCCTCTTTATTCACTGTCCATGATTACACAGGTGTGCATGTCATGTTATCTATACTAAAACAATATACTAACATCACTGTTAAAAACAATATAAATATCTCAAGCTTGGAGGACATGAAGAAGTAGGAGCATATTTTATATAGTGCATAAGTTACAAATAGCAACGTAGACTCAAAGACTCATTTAACCCCTTTGGTGCAATTGTGTCCATTGTTGCAATCCAATACGCCTCCCTCTGTAGTAACCTAGTTTTATTTTGGCATATATCTGAAATGTTCACTTGTTCAAGTACACACCAACGTAAATCACAGATATTATGTTGGTATTCATTGAAATGTTTCGCTACAGTTGTTTCACCAATTTGGGGGTACGTCTGAGCTATCTTTTTTATTTTTAAAATTTCTAATAGAACTTTTATGTTCCCCTATCCTGATTCTCACTGGGCGGCTGGTCTGTCCTATATACCATTTGCTACATGGACATTTTAACATGTAGATTACGTTGTTGCTAGTGCAACTAAAGTATCCTTTTAATGGTATATCGTGTCCCTGATGTGGATGTTTAATTGTTGAACCTTTAATAATAGAGAAACAGTTGTTGCACGATAGACAAGGATGTGTCCCATTACGTTTAGTCCGAAGGATTTTTTGTCTGGAAATCTGTGTAGGGCGCAAATCTGAATGTATAAGGCTGTTGCCTATTGATTTACCACGTTTATATATGAAACGTGGTTTGTCCCTAAACAGATGTCGAAACTTGGGGTCAGATTGTAGCAAGTGCCAATTATGATTAATGGCATTTTTTATGATGTTAGAATGCTTATCATACGTGGAAATGAAATTAAATCTAGGCTGTTTATTCGTTACTTTCCCTTTAAGAAACTCTTTATTTTTTGCTCTGATTTCTAAACCTATCTGTACCAATTTTTTCTCATTGTAACCTCTTTTTACGAATTTGTTGACCAATTCCTGCATTTTTAAATCATACATATCAATATCTGAACAAATGCGACGTGCCCTTATTTGGCTTTTTGGTATGCCATAAAATATTGAAGGGGTATGAAAACTTGATCGATGGAGAATGTTATTGCGTTCTGTGGGTTTAGAATATAGCGTTGTTTGGAATGTATTACTACTTGAGTCCCTAATAAATTTTAACATCCAAATATCTATTTCAGTCTTCTGAATATTTATGCTAAATTTAATCAATGGATGTCAAGAATTGAGATACCCCACAAATTCATTTAGTTTCTCATTCCCCGTCCACATTAAATGACGTCATCGACATAACGCTGCCACAACTTTATATGTGTGGAAAATTCCGATGTATGTACATGATCCATTTCAAACCTGATCATGAAAAGATTGGCTGCACTAGGCACGACAGGCGAGCCCATAGATAAGCCTTGGATCTGTAAAAAATATTCATTTCCAAATCGAAAATAGTTTTTTAGCAGCACCAAATCGAATAACGTCATCAAAAAGGTTATATGTCTATTGGTTAAAGTTACATCTTTGCATTAGAGCTTCTCTGACTGCCTTTTACGCCCAAATCATAAGGTACGTTTGTATATAGTGACTTAATATCAAGTGTGCACATGAACGTGACGTCATCACACTCCACGGTTTGAATTTTTTAGAGAAATTGGGTAGTATCAGTAAGACAAGAAAATTCTTTTTTTATATGTTTCTGTAGAAAACCATCTATGTAAACTGCCAGGGGCTCTAAAAGAGAGCCCATGCCAGACACGATGGGTCTACATGGTGGCGACATCAGGTCCTTGTGCACCTTTGGTACAAAATAGATAATAGGAACCCGAGGATGGGTTACTGTTAGTAAATTCTTTGTGTTTAGATCAATAATGTCTGAAGTAAATGCTTCCTCCAACAATGTATCAATTTCTTGTTTAATTTCAAGAGAAAGAGAAGTGACCAAACCTCTGAAATGTCAAGTAATACATCAGACAGCTCCTATGAAAAATCGCAGTGTGCGAACAAGACTCAACCTTTTTTAGAGATGTTGAGTTCACAAGACGAACCAAAAGAAAACACTCCAGTCCAGACCAGAACAGGAGGATGGGGTCGCCCTCCAGGAGCGTACAAAGCGCAGAAGTAGAATCGTTAGCCATAAATATCTCCACACATATGTTGACAGCTGAACAAACCAAACTCCTAAACAAAGGACTGAATTATGTTCCTGTGACACAAAATGATCTTTTTCAATTTCAAGTGGATTTCTACAAATTGTGTCGGTAAATTAGCTTAAGATGTTCTACAATAAAGAAAATCAAGATAGTGTGGGAATGTTCAAGACTATCAAGGCGTTTAAGTAAAAAAAGTCAATTTGATCCATTGTTGCAAATCTCTACTTTGGAAGTATTTTCTCAATTGGTCATTAATGAAGTTACTAAAAAATGGAAGAATTTCTCCGTACGTCCATGATAAACCTTTCCCTCCTGAGGCAAGAACACTTTAGGAAGTTGTCTCAAAATAAGGAGTTAATCATAAAAAAAGCCGATAAAAAGGGGGGGGGGGGCGGGCGGGCAACAGTTATCATGGACCGGAATTTTTATGTAAACAAAGCGAATGAACATCTATTAGTGCTGAAGTTATAGAAAATTAACCTATGATCCCACCATTGAAATTAAACAAGAAATTGATACATTGTTTTGGAGGAAGCATTTACTTCAGACATTATTGATCTAAACACAAAGAATTTATTAACAGTAACCCATCCTCGGTTCCTATTATCTGTTTTTGTACCAAGGTGCACAAGGACCAAACGTCGCCACCATGTAGACCCATCGTGTCTGGCATGGGCTCTCTTTTAGAGCCCCTGGCAGTTTACATAGATGGTTTCTACAGAAACATAAAAAAAGAATTTTCTTGTCTTACTGATACTACCCAATTTCTCTAAAAAATTCAAAAACCGTTGGAGTGTGATGACGTCACGTTCATGTGCAACACTTGATATTAAGTCACTATATACAAACGCACCTTATGATTTGGGCTTACAGGCAGTCAGAGAAGCTCTAATGCATGATGTAACTTTAACCAATAGACATATAACCTTTTGATGACGTTATTCGATTTGGGTGCTGCTAAAAAACTATTTTCGATTTGGAAATGAATATTTTTTCAGATCCAAGGCTTATCTATGGGCTACGCCTGTCGTGCCTATGCAGCCAACTTTTCATGATCAGGGTTTGAAATTGATCATGTACATACATCGGAATTTTCCACACATATAAAGTTGTGGCAGCGTTATGTCGATGACGTCATCTTAATGTGGACGGGGAGTGAGATACAACTAAATGAATTTGTGGGGTATCTCAATTTTCGACATCCATTGATTAAATTTAGCATAAATATTCAGAAGACTGAAATAGAATATTTGGATGTTAAAATTATTAGGGACTCAAGTAGTAATACATTCCAAACAACGCTATATTCTAAACCACAGAACACAATAACATTTCTCCATCGATCAAGTTTTCATACCCCTTCAATATTTTATGGCATACCAAAAAGCCAAATGATAAGGGCACGTCGCATTTGTTCAGATATTGATATGTATGATTTAAAAATGCAGGAATTGGTTAACAAATTCGTTTAAAAGAGGTTACAATGAGAAAAAAATTGTACAGATAGGTTTAGAAATCAGAGCAAAAAATAGAGAAGAATTTCTTAAAGGGAAAGTAACGAATAAACAGCCTAGATTTAATTTCCTTTCCACGTATGATAAGCATTCTAAAAATCATAAAAAATGCCATTAATCATAATTGGCACTTGCTACAATCAGACCCCAAGTTTGGACATCGGTTTAGGGACAAACCACGTTTCATATATAAACGTGGTAAAACAATAGGCAACAGCCTGATACATTCTGATTTGCGCCCTACACAGATTTCCAGACAAAAAATCCTTCGGACTAAAACGTAATGGACACATCCTTGTCTATCGTGCAACAACTGTTCCGCTATTAAAGGTTCAACAATTAAACATCCGCATCAGGGATATGATATACCATTAAAAGGATACTTTAATTGCACGAGCAACAACGTAATCTACATGTTAAAATGTCCATGTAGCAAATGGTATATAGGACAGACCAGCCGCCCAGTGAGAATCAGGATAGGGGAACATAAAAGTGCTATTAGAAATTTTAAAAATAAAAAAGATAGCTCAGACGTACTCACAAAATTTGGTGCAACTGTAGCGAAACATTTCAATGAATACCAACATAATATCTGTGATTTACGTTGGTGTGTACTTGAACAAGTGAACATCTCAGATATATGCCAAAATAAAACTAGGTTACTACAGAGGGAGGCGTATTGGATTGCAACAATGGATACAATTGCACCAAAGGGGTTAAATGAGTCTTTGAGTCTACGTTGCTATTTTAACTTATGCACTATATAAAATATGCTCCTATACCTTTTTCATGTCCTCTAAGCTTGAGATATTTATATTGTTTTTAACAGTGATGTTAGTTATATTGTTTTTAGTATAGATAACATGACATGCACACCTGTGTAATCATGGTCAGTTGAATAAAGAGGATGACGTGCCTTTACAACGCATTTTTGAGAAGGAAGGCGTGCCTTCCGAAACGTCGCGTCATTACATGGCGGCACTGGGCTGCAACTCAGCATGATCGGCTCCTACTAGTCTACTATGGGACTATCACTCACCTCCTAAACAGGAGAAGCTATACAGCTAAGTACTGCCACGTTTTCATATGTTTTTCATTGCCTAAGGTGTTCGTCATAGAACTATGTCTTTTATGCACCAATTTATAAAAATGAAGTTCAATGTTTTGTCCATACAGCCTATGTGTACGTTTTTGATTGATATAGGGGAGTCTAAGCAAGGTACTCCTAACGGCTGGGACTATAACATGTGCACTGCTAATATACGGCATTGTTTGCAATTATTGGATAAAGTACCCCCAGATATAGCATCACATACACCCCCGACACCATCCTAGTGACAGAACCCCCAGATATAGCCCAGCATCACATACACCCCGACACCATCCTAGTGACAGAACCCCCAGATATAGCATCACATACACCCCGACACCATCCTAGTGACAGAACCCCCAGATATAGCATCACATACACCCCCGACACCATCCTAGTGACAGAACCCCCAGATATAGCATCACATACACCCCCGACACCATCCTAGTGACAGAACCCCCAGATATAGCATCACATACACCCCCGACACCATCCTAGTGACAGAACCCCCAGATATAGCCCAGCATCACATACACCCCGACACCATCCTAGTGACAGAACCCCCAGATATAGCATCACATACACCCCCGACACCATCCTAGTGACAGAACCCCCAGATATAGCCCAGCATCACATACACCCCGACACCATCCTAGTGACAGAACCCCCAGATATAGCCCAGCATCACATACACCCCGACACCATCCTAGTGACAGAACCCCCAGATATAGCCCAGCATCACATACACCCCGACACCATCCTAGTGACAGAACCCCCAGATATAGCATCACATACACCCCGACACCATCCTAGTGACAGAACCCCCCGAGAGAGCCCAGCATCACAAACCCACCGACACCATCCTAGTGACAGAACCCCCAGATATAGCATCACATACCCCCCCGACCCCATCCTAGTGACAAAACCCCAGATAAAGCCCAGCATCACATACACCCCCACACCATCCTGTGAAAACCCCAGAATGCCCAAAAATCACATACCCCCCACCCATCCTAGTGAAAACCCCCAAAAACCCCCAGCATCGCTACACCCCGACACCCCTAGTGACAAAACCCCCCCATATCCCCCAGCATCACATACAACCACCGACACCATCCTAGTGACAAGCCCCAAATATAGCCCAGCATCACATCCACCCCGACACCAACCTAGTGACAGAACCCCCAGATTTTGCTCTCAACACCCCCACCATCCTAGTGACAAAACCCCCAGATATGCCCAGCATCACTACACCCCGACCCACCCTATGACAGAACCCCAATATAGCCCAGAATCACATACACCCCGACACCTCCTAGTGAAAAACCCTCAGTTTAAGCCCATCCCATCCTAGTGCAGAACCCCAATATGATCAAATACCCCTCCAGTGACAGAGCCCCCAGATTCCATCACATACCCCCCGACACCATCCTAGTGACAGACCCCCCAGATATAGCATCATACACCCCGACACCACCCCTAGTGACAGACCCCCCAGATTTTGCCCACATAATCACCCGAACCATCCTAGTGACAAAAACCCCAATATAGCCCCGCATAATACACCCCAACCATCCTGTGACAAACCCCCAGATTGCATCACATACACCCCCGACCCCATCCTATGACAAAACCCCCCAGATATACATCACATCCCCCACCCCCGGACACCATTCTAGGACAAACCCCCAGAAAGCATCCAAACACCCCGACCCCCAATTCCTAGTGAAAAACCCTGATTGCATCATTTACACCCCCGACCCATCCTATGACAAAAACCTAGTATAGCATAAAAACACCCCGAAAAACATCCGGGGACAGAACCCTTAAATAGCATCACAACACCCCCGACACCACCCCCTAGGACAAAACCCCCCAGATATACCCCCCAACAACCCCCGACCCACCCTAGTGACAAAACCCCCCAGTTTGCCCGCATGCTACACCCCGACCCCCACCCTAGTGACAAACCCCGCGATATGACCACATCCAACACCCCACACCAAACCTAGTACAAAACCCCCCCAATAAAACCCCAGCATCGCATACCCCCCCGACACCATCCTAGTGAAAAAAAAACCCCCGATAAGCCCAGCATCAATACCCCCGACACCACCCCAAGTGACGAACCCCCAGAAATTCCCAGCTACTACACCCCGACACCACCTTTGACAGAAGCCCAATATCCCAGCTCAATACACCCCCACACCATTCCTATGACGATCCCCCAGATATAGCCCACACACATACCCCCCGACACCCCTAGGACAGAACCCCCGATATAGCCCACATCACAAAACCCCCCCCCCCCCCGACCCCATCCTAGTGACAAAACCCCCAGATATAGCCCAGCATCACATACACCCCGACACCATCCTTGTGACAAACCCCCAGATATAGCCCGCATCGATACCCCCCGACACCACCCCATGGAACCCCCAGAT
This sequence comes from Phyllomedusa bahiana, assembly GCA_025379985.1. Lineage (NCBI taxonomy): Eukaryota > Metazoa > Chordata > Amphibia > Anura > Hylidae > Phyllomedusa > Phyllomedusa bahiana. The sequence goes on along the minus strand of JAODAL010003852.1, from coordinate 28,185 downwards.
ACAGCACAGCATAATACACCCGGGACCCATCCGAGTCCCAAAACCCCAGATATGCATCACAAACCCCCACACATCCAGTGACAAACCCCCAAGATTAGGAACCATACCCCCACACCATCCTAGGACAAAACCCCTCGATATAGCATCAAAACACCCCCGACCCCATCCAGTACAGAACCCCCAGATATAGCTCAAAACCCACGCACCACCCTAGTGACAAAACCCCCAAATAGCCCGGCTCACAACCCCCCCACCTCCTATGACAGAACCCCAATTACCACTACCCCCACACCATCCTTGACAGAACCCCCAATAAGCAACATACCCCCCCCACACCTCCTAGTGACAAACCCCCGATATCCCCAGAATCAAAAAACACCCCGACACCATCCTAGTGTCCGAACCCCCAATATAGCCGTACTACACCCCCACCCCACCTAGTGACAGAACCCCAGTATAGCCCAGCATCACATACACCCCGACCCTTCCTAGTGACGAACCCCAGATATGCATCACTACACCCCAACATCCTGAGACAAACCCCCTTTTAAGCCCGCATCACTACACCCCGACACCATTAGTAACAAAACCCCCCAGATATAGCCCAGCATCACATACACCCCGCACCACCCTATGACAGAACCCGATTAGCCCAGCATCACATACCCCCCAAACCCCACCCTTGACAAAACCCCCCAGTATAGCCCACCCAAACATCCCCCCGACACCACCCTATGACAAAAACCCCCCAGAATACCCCACATCACATACACCCCACCCCACCTATGACAGAACCCCCAAATAAGCCCACATAAATTACACCCCGACCCCACCATCCCAAACCCCCGATATACCCCAGCATCACATACCCCCCCACACCATCCTAGTGACAGACCCCCGATTAGCTCAATACACCCCCGACACCCACCTATGACAAAACCCCCCCAAAATGCCCACACCCCTAAAACCCCACACCACCCATACAAAACCCCCCAATTACATCCATACACCCCGACCCATTCTAGGACGAACCCCCAATATGCCCAGCATCCATACACCCCGACCCCATCCTAGTGCAAACCCCCCCAGTTAGCATCACATACACCCCCGACACCATCCTAGTGACAGAACCCCCAGATATCGCCCACCACATACACCATCCTAGTAAGAACCCCCAATATACACAATACACCCCGACACCATCCTAGTGACAAATCCCCCAGTTATAGCATCACATACACCCCTGAAAACCTCAATTACAGAACCCCAGTTTAAGCCCGCTCACACACCCCCGACACCATCCTATGACAGAACCCCCAGATTAGCCCCAGCTACATACACCCCCACCATCCGTGACGTCCCCCAATATAGCACAATACCCCCGACAAATCCTATGACAGAACCCCCAGATATAGCATCACAAAAACCCCCCCGACACCTCCTGGGGACGACCCCCAGATATAGCATCACATACACCCCCGACACCATCCTAACAAAACCCCCCAGTAAGATCACTACACCATCCTAGTGACAACCCCCCAAATATAGCCCAGCATCACATACACCCCACACCTCCTAGTGACAGAACCCCCCAGATATAGCATCACAACCCCCCGAAAACCATCCTAGTGACGCCCCCCCAATTAGATCAATACACCCCCGACCCACCCATGACAAAAACCCCCAAAAAGCATCACAAAACCCCCCCGACACCATCCTGTAAGAACCCCCAAAAGCCCCACACATACACCCCGACCCCAATCTAGAGACAGAACCCCCCAGATATAGCCCAGCATCACATACACCCCGACCCATCCTGGACAAAACCCCCAGAATAGCCCACATCACATACACCCCCCCACCATCCGAGTGACAGAACCCCAGATATAGCCCAGCATCACATACACCCCGACACCACCCTATGACAAAAAACCCCCGATATCCCGCATCACATACACCCCACACCCCTAGTAAACAGAACCCCCAGTATAGCCCGACACTACACCCCACACCTCCAGTGACAAAAACCCCCCAATAACCCCATCACATACACCCCGACACCATCCTAGTGACAGAACCCCCCAGATATAGCCCAGCAACACAAACCCCCCCGGAACCATCCTAGTGACAGAACCCCCAGAATAGCACCCAATACCCCCCCGACACCATCCTAGACAAAACCCCCCAGAAAAGCCCGCATCCCATAAAACCCCAACACCACCCTAGTGACAGAACCCCCCAGATATAGCACACATACCCCCCGACACCCTTCTATGACAAAAACCCCCGATATAGCCCAGCATCACATACACCCCGACACCATCCTAGTGACAGAACCCCCAGATTACATCAATAACCCCGACCCACCCAGTGACAAAACCCCCAGAATAGCCCAGCATCACAACCCTCCTAGTGACAGAACCCCCAATATATATCACATACCCCCCCGACACCATCCTAGTGACAAAACCCCCAGATATACACACATACACCCCCGACACCATCCAAGTGACAGAACCCGCAGTTTACCCGCTCACATACCCCCCCGAACCACCCTAGGACAGAACCCCCAATATAGCCCAGCATCACAAAACCCCCCCAAAAAACCACCCAGTGACGTCCCCCGATATAGCATCACATACACCCCGACACAATCCTAGTGACAGAACCCCCAATATAGCATCCATACCCCCGTCACCACCCAGGACAAAACCCCAGATATAGCATCACTCCCCCCCGAAAACCATCCTAGTGACAGAACCCCCAATTAGCATCACATTACACCATCCTATGCAAACCCCAGATATCCCACATCACTACCCCCCCGACACCATCCTAGTGACGAACCCCCAATATAGCATCAAACACCAACCTAGTGACAAAACCCCCAGATTTAGCCCAGCATACTACCCCCCCGATACCTCCTAGTGACAGAACCCCCAGAATAGCATCTACACCCCAAACCCCATCCTATGACAGAACCCCCCAGATACAGCCCAGCTCCTATACCACGTACCCTCTTGTGACAGGAACCCTCCCCCCCCTGCATCATTGCCCCCTTTCAGGGGCTGTGCCCACAAGCCCCCGCGTGGCAGCCACCTGGGAACTCTGCTGCAGCCCCCCAGCCCCTGCTTGTCCAGGAAGGCGCACACGTCCTCCACGTCCCAGGCCTCGTAGTCCCCGGGCGCCTCCTCGCAGCCCTTTGGGTCACTTCTCGGGGGTACAAAGTTTTTCCCCCCCGCAGAGGGGGGGGGGGCCCCCCGGGGTGGCCGCGCTTCAGGTAGCTCATCGTGGCCGGCGTGGAGCAGCTGTGAGGAGGAACAGAGCTGACGCCGGGAAAGCCGCCCGGCACATGACGCCCCAGAAGACCCCCCCCCCGGGGCAAAAAGGCCCAAAATGGCTTTGGGGGCCCAGCCCCCCACAGGTGGGGGCCCCCGGTTTTCCAAAGGAAACCCTTCCCGGGAAAATCAAACGCTCGGCCCCAACGGGGGGTGCCCGGGGAAGTGGGGGGCAAAGGAAAAGGCTCCCCGCAGAGGAGTGAGGGGGCTGTCAGGGGGGAGTCAGGGTGCGGGGGAGCAGGGGGGGCTAAAAGGGGGGGAAAGGGGGACTGCAGGGTGAGGGGGAATGCTGACGGGAAGGGGGGGAAAGGGTGAGGGGGGCATGACTGACAGGAAGGGGACGTACAGGGGCGGGGACATGACTGAAGGAGGAGTGAAGGGGGACTGACTGACGGGGAAGGGACGTACAGGGTGACGGGGGATGACTGACGGAAGGGACGTACGGGGGCGGGGACATGACTACGGAAGGGGACTGTAAGGGGGGGGACTACTGACAGAGGAAGGGCTGACGGGGGTGAGGGGCATGACTGACAGGAAGGGACTGTACAGGGTGACGGGGACATGACTGACAGGAAGGGACTGTACAGGGTGACAGGGACATGACTGACAGGAAGGGACTGTACAGGGTGACGGGGACATGACTGACAGAGGAAGGGACTGTACAGGGTGACGGGGACATGAGACGGGGAAAGGGGGACTGTCGGGGGGGGGGCATGATGACAGGGAAGGGACTGTCAGGGTGACGGGGACTAAAACAGAGGAAGGGCTGACAGGGGGGGACAGGGACAGGGGAAAGGGACGTACAGGGTGGACATGACTGACAGGGAAGGGACTGTACAGGGTGGGGACCTGACTGACAGGAAGGGACTGTACGGGTGAGGGGGACATGATGACGGGAAAGGGGGGACTGTACAGGGGGGGGGAAATTACTGACAGGGGAAAGGGGGACTGTACAGGGGGGGGACATGATGACAGAGGAGTGAGGGGGACATGACTGAAAGGGAAGGGACTGTACGGGTGCCCTTTGACTGCGGGAAAGGGACTGTACGGGGGTGGGGGACATGACTGACGGGAAAGGGGGACTGTACAGGGTGGGGGGGGACTTCAGGGGAAAGGGACTGTACAGGGTGACGGGGGCATGACTGACAGAGGAAGGGACTGTACAGGGTGACGGGGACATGACTGAAGGGGGGGATGCAGGGGAGGGGGGACATGACTAACAGGGAAGGGACTGTCGGGGGAGGGGCAGCCAGGGGGGACGTACAAAGGGTGAGGGGAATACTGAAAAGAGGGGGACCGGGGGAGGGGATTGATGACAGGGGGGACTGTCGGGGACGGGGGGCTGCGACGGGGAAGGCTTCATGGGGGGCTCGACAGGGGAAAGGGAGTGGGTGAGGGGGGCTGTACGGGGAAGGGCTGACGGGGCGGGAACATGACGACAGGAAGGGCTGTACGGGTACGGGGCATGCTGAAGGGAAGGCGTCGGGGCGGGGATTGCTGCAGGGAAGGGACGTACACTTCACCGCGCCGCCTATGCGGGTGGCCAGTAGGGGGCCAGCCCGGGGGGACCGGGGTCAGGTAAGTGGGTGATTTTTTTTTTTTATTTTATAAAGGAAAGGGGGCCCCGGCTCCTGGCTAAATAAAGGGGGGGCCGGGGGGCCCGGTACCTGCTAGAATAAAGGGGGCCCTGGCACCCGCCTAAACTAAAAGGGGGCCCCGGCTAGAAATTAAGGGGGCCCTGGCTACCTGGCTAAACTAAAGGGGGCCCGGCCCTGCCCCAGAATAAAGGGGGCCCTGGGGGGCCTGCCCAAAAAAGGGGGGCCCTGGCTCCTGCCCAAATAAGGGGGCCCTGGCACCTGCTAGAACAAAGGGGGCCCTGGTTGCCTAAAATAAAGGGGGCCCCGGCTCCTTTCCTAAACTAAAGGGGGGCCCCCCCTCCGTAGAACTAAAGGGGGCCCGGCTCCCCCTAGAACTAAAGGGGGGCCCCGCTACCTGCCTAGAACTAAAGGGGGGCCCTGGCACCCGCTAGAACCCAAAGGGGGCCCTGGCTACCGCTAGAACTAAAGGGGGCCCGGTACCTGTAAAAAAAGGGGCCCCCCGGCTATTTAGAATAAAGGGGGCCCGGCTTCCTGCTAAAAAAAGGGGGCCCTGCCTAAATAAAAGGGGGCCCGGGACCCGGCTAAACTAAAGGGGGCCCTGGTATAAAAAAGGGGGCCCCCCTGGCTAAACTAAAAGGGCCCTGGGTAACAAAAGGGCCCTGACTCCCGGAAAAAAAAGGGGCCCGGCTCTGGCTACCCTAAAGGGGCCCCGGACAGCTAACCCTAAAGGGGGGCCCCGGCTATCCTAAAGGGGGGGTTCCCCCAAAGGGGCCCCGTCACCCCCCAAGGGGGCCCTGACTTAAACCCAACGCTAAAGGGGGGCCCTGACCTTTCCTAAGTTAAAAAGGGGTCCCCGACTCTGCTAAAAGCTAAAAGGGGGGCCCTGACTCTGCCCAAAGCTAAAGGGGTCCTGACTCTGCCTAACGCTAAAGGGTCCCTGACTCTGCCTAACGCTAAAGGGGTCCCCTGACTCTGCCTAACACTAAAAGGGGGCTTGACTCCCCCCCCACCTAAAGGGGTCCTGATTCTGCCTAACGCTAAAGGGGTTTCCCTGTACTCTGCTAACGCTATAGGGGTCCCTGACTCTGCCTTAACGCTAAAGGGGTCCCCTGACTCTGCTAACGCTAAGGGGTCCCTGACTCTGCCTATACGCTAAAGGGGTCCCTGACTTGGCCTAACGCTAAAGGGGTCCCTGACTTGCTAACGCTAAAAGGGGTCCCTGACTCTGCACTAACGCAAAGGGTCCCTGACTAGCCTAAACGCTTAATGGGGTTCCCATGTCTCTGACTAACCCTTTAAAGGGGTGGCCTGACTTGCCTAACGGGGTCCTGACTCTCGCCTATCGTTAATAGGGGTCCCTGACCTCTTGCTATCGCTAAAGGGGTCCCTGGACTCTGCCTAACGCTAAAGGGGTCCCTGACTCTGCCATTAACGCTAAAGGGGTCCTGACTCTAGCCTAACTGTAAAGGGGTCCCTGACTCTGCCTAACGCTAAAGGGGTCCCTGGACTATGACTAACGCTAAAGGTGGTCCTGACTCAGGCTCTAACGCTAAGGGGTCCCTGACTCTGCCTATACACTAAAGGGGGGGCCTTTTGACTACCCTAAAGGGGTCCCGACTTGCCTAACGCTTAATGGGGTTTTTTTTTTTTTTTTTTTTTTCCTGACTCTGCCTATCGCTATAGGGGTCCCTGGACTCATGCACTAACGCTAAGGGGTGTTCCCTGACTTGCCTATCGTCTAAAGGGGTCCCTGACTCTGCTAACGCTAATGGGGTCCCTGACTATGCCTAACGCTAAAGGTGGTCCCTGACTCTGCCTACGCTAAGGGGTCCTGACTTGCTTAGCTAATGGGCTCCCTGACTATGACTATCGATAAAGGGGTCCTGACTCTGCCTAACCCTAAAGGCGGGCCTTGACTCGCCTTACGGGTAGGTCCCTGACTTGCCTAACGTTTTAAAGGGGTCCTGACTCTGCCTAACGCTAACAGGGGTCCCTGACTCTGCTAACGCTAAAGGGGGCCCGGACTCTGCCTAACGTAAAGGTGGGCTGATCTTCCTATACATAAAGGGGTCCCTGACTCTGCCTAACGCTAAAGGGGTCCCTGACTTCTGCCTAATGCTTAATAAAGGGGGCCCTGACTTTCCTTACATAAAGGGGGCCTGAATCTCCCTAATCATAAAAGGGGGCCTGGCCCGCCTACAAACTAAAGGGTGTCTCGTGACAGGTACCCACATACCTACCCTGGGGCTGCCTACCAACTTTATCGGTGGGGGTTCTTTTCTACATACTCGAATAGGGCCTGTCTACCTACACTAGAGTTGTCTTTTTGGACTACCAACCTGGTAATATAATTGAGGGGCAGCAGCCCATAGTTGTAGCATTATTTCCAGGGGGCCAGTTCTCCCCCACCCTCAATCCCTCTTAGGATACTAGGGACCTTAAGTTATGGCTTGTACCGCTCTCACACCCTGGGGTGTTTTTTTGTACAGAGGTGGGAATGGTGTATAAGAGGTGTCTGGAAAATTGAGGATTCTAAGATATTTGTGTGTTAATTTCTAACAGGAGATGAGTGGTGGCCGGGACAAGGTCATGACGGGAGGGGGATGTGAGAGTGAGGGGGTCATGCACTGACGGTAGGGGGAACTGGTGTAGGTGAGGGGGACATGACTGACGGGAGGGGGACTGTGTACGTGAGGGGGACATGACTGGCAGAGGCTGGGGGACTGTGTAGGTGAGGGGGACATGACTGGCAGAGGCTGGGGGACTGTGTAGGTGAGGGGGACATGACTGACAGGAAGGGGGTCTGCAGGGGAGAGGGGGGATAAAGGGGTTGTTTTTTTTTTTTTGGGAGGAGGTTAAGAGGGGGACATGACTGACAGGTGAGGGGGACATGACTGACAGAGGAGGGGGACTGTGTAGGTGAGGGGGACATGACTGGCAGAGGCTGGGGGACTGTGTAGGTGAGGGGGACATGACTGACAGGAAGGGGGTCTGCAGGGGAGAGGTTAGGGGGACATGACTGACAGAGGAGGGGGGTCATGTATTGGCGAGGATTGGGGACCTGTGTAATGTGAGGGGGGTCATGACTGCCGGGACAAGTCCTCAAGGCGGTGTGATCGGATATGCAGAAGAAGAAGAGGGTTAAAGAACGACTCTCAGCCTTAGAGTCTACGGTGTGTCCAATGTTTTCTGGGGTTATTATACTTCTTTACTGGATCAGTTGCTTATTCAATGTAATGTGATGGGGACCGTGCTTGGTGTCTGACCTCTATGTGTCTCTATATGGCGGTGTTGTTGGTGATAACCTGTCAGGCTGTGTCTGACCTATATGTGGGCTCTCTATATAGCAGTGTTGTAGGCTATATGAGCTGGTGTCAGATCTTCTTTAGTGGTCTCACCTATGGCAGGTGTTATATCGGCGTTAGTTTAGTGGCAGTGTACATGTGTACCAGATAGTAAAAAGGAGGGAACACCGGACCCTGTGATAGGAGTTTACACTTTCCTTTTCATGCTGGTGTTTATTTTAGAAGGTGGTGTGGTGCGTGACCATCAAGGGAAACATGGAGGGGATATTGTTTGTGGACTATTGGAGTGAACATTTTTGTATGTGGGTGGAGGGGGATATGGATGGAGGTACTTAGCCCTGGGTCTTTCTGATATGTGAGATACAGTACTGTTATGTGATCTCTTGAGGTAAGGTGTACTACACCATACAATTCTTTTTTTGCACACTGTTGTGAGGCGGTTTTTTTTTTTTTTGGTTTTTTTTTTCTGGGGGCGGGGCTTAACGGGGGGGGCAGGTGCTTCAGCTGTTTGGGGCCCTGGAAAAAATTTTTGTTGCGGCCCCCCTGTGTGCAGGGGATGGACGAGAAAATGACTGACAGCGTAGGGGAGGAATGTACAGAGGAGGGAGAAATGCATATGAGGGGGTCTTGACTGACGGGAGGGGGAATTTGTAGGTGAGGGGGACATGACTGATGGGAGGGGGACTGTGTACGTGAGGGGGACATGACTGATGGGAGGGGGACTGTGTACGTGAGGGGGACATGACTGACGGGAGGGGGGGACTGTGTAGGTGAGGGGGACATGACTGGACGGGGAGGGGGTACATGAACTGAACGGGAGGGGGGACTGAGTTAGGTGGAAGGGGGACATGACTGACGGGAGGGGGACTGTGTAGGTGAGGGGGTCATGACTGACGGGAGGGGGACTGTGTACGTGAGGGGGTCATGACTGATGGGAGGGGGACTGTGTACGTGAGGGGGACATGACTGGCAGAGGCTGGGGGACTGTGTACGTGAGGGGGACATGACTGACGGGAGGGGGACTGTGTACGTGAGGGGGACATGACTGGCAGAGGCTTCGGGGGAAAGTGTAGGGAGGGGGCCATAAACGGGCGGGGGCAGGGGGCCCTGTCGACGGTGGAGGGGGAAACTTTGATAAGGGGGGGGGAAGGGTTGGGGGGGGAATTTTGTGGGGGGGTTTTTGGAGGGGGAAAAATTGATGGGGGGGGGGGAGGGGGGAAAAATGTTTGGGGAAGGTTGGGGGCGGGGGTGTCTAAATACATACGGGCAGGGGGGGGATAGGTGGGGGGTTTGATCGGGGGGGGGGATTTTAGGTTGAGGGGGACTTGGGGACGGAAGGGGGACAGAGGGGGGAGGTTGGGGGGGACCTGACGAGAGGGGGGGTGCCGGGGGATGTGTAGGTGAGGGGGACATGACGGGGCAGGGCGGTGGGATTGTGGTTAGGGGGGGAATGACTGCGGGGCGGGGGGACTGTGTAGGGAGGGGGGGCTTGGGGGACTCGGAGGGGTTTTGGGGGGGGGCTTGTGGGGAGGGGGACTGGGGGAGGGGAGGGGGGGACTGTGGGGGGGGTGTGGGGGGGGGACATAAAGGGGCAGAGGCGGGGGCCTGTGTATTTTGGGGGGGGTTTTGACTAAAGGGGGAAGGGGGGGGGGAGAGGTGAGGGGGACTTGAACGGGGGGGGGGTTAAAGGGGGGGGGAAAAATGCCCTGACGGGAAAAAGGGGGGGGGGGGAGGGGGGAAGGTTAGGGGGGGGGTTGAAGGGGGAGGGGGGACTTTGGACTGACAGGGTGGGGTTGCAGGGGAAAGAGGTTTTGGGGGGACATGACGGGGACGGTGGAGGGGGGAATGACTAAAAGGGTGGGGGGAAGGTATGGGGGGGGCCAATTGACTGTGGGGGGGGGGAACCAGGGGGGGAATTTGGAAGGGGGGGGGCCCTGTGTAGGTGGGGGGGAAAATGACGGGCAGGGAGGGGGGTTTTTGTGAAGGGGGAGGGGGATATGAAGGGACGGAAAGGGGTCTGCGGGGAGAGGTTAGGGGGCCTGAGGGGACGGGGGAGGGGGAAAATTGACAAAAAGGGGGGGGAAACCCCAATGACTGGGGGGGGGGGGAATGTTGAAACTTTTTTAAAAATGGATTTTGGCCAAAGGGGGGTTTTTGGGGGACTTTGTGGTGGAGGGGGACAGGGAGGGGAGGGAGGGGGATGTGTACTTTGGAGGGGGACGGCCCGGGATGGGGGGGGGGAAGTGTACTTTTGGGGGGGGGGACATGCTGATGGGGGGGGACTGTGTTACGTCCTTTTTTTTGGAGAGGGGGGGAATTTATTTTTTGGGGGGGACATGACTGGCAGGGCTGGGGGACTGTGTAATTGGGGGGGGACAGGGTTTTGGCAGAGGGTGGGGGCTGTAGGTGAGGGGGACTTTGATGGCAGAGGCGGGGGGGGCCTGTTGGGTTTGGGGGGGGCTTTGGCTAAAGGGGAAAGGGGGCCCCTTGGGCGGGGGGGGGGGTTTAGGGGGAAAAGGGACTGGGGGGGGAGGCCTGGGGGGACTGGGGTAGGTTGGAGGAGGGGGGGAACATAAACCTAAAGGGGGAGGGGGGACTGTTTTAAGTTTTTGTTTTTTGGGAGGGGGACTTGACTGGGGCAGGATGGCCGGGGACTGTGTAGGTGAGGGGGCAGGGGAAAAGGGGGGAAAGGTTGGGGGGGGGAAACATGACTGACAGGGGGGGGGGTTGGGCAGGGGAAGAGGTTGGGGGGGACTTTGGATTTAACAGGTTGCCCGGGGGGGACATGACTGACGGGGAAGGGGGCCATGGGGACGGGTTTTAGGGGGACATGACAACGGGGGGGGGGGGGACTTTAAATGGGGGGGAAAAGGGGGGGGGGGAGGGGGGACGTGAGGGGGAGGGGGGGGGGGCAGTTTGTGGGGGGGGGAAACTTTGACGGGACAGGGGGCGGGGGGCTTTTGGTGGGGTGAGGGGGGCCCATGAATCCAAAGAGGGGGGGACGGGTTAGGTGGGGGGGGGCATGACTGGAACGGGCTGGGGGATGTTTTGGGGGGGGGGGAAACATTGATGGGCAAGGAGGGGTCTGCGGGGGGAGAGGTTAGGGGGACATTACGGACAGGTGAGGGGGACATTACGGACAGGTGAGGGGGACATTACGGAAAGGTGAGGGGGACTTTAGGACGGTTGGGGGGACATTACGGAAGGTGAGGGGGACTTACGGGCCGGGGGGGGCTTTAGGGACAGGTGAGGGGGACATTACGGACAGGTGAGGGGGACATTACGGACAGGTGAGGGGGACATTACGGACAGGTGAGGGGGACATTACGGACAGGTGAGGGGGACATTACGGACAGGGGAGGGGGACATGACTAACAGGGGAGGGGGACATGACTGGCAGAGGCGTGAGGGGGACATGGCTGACAGGAAGGGGGTCTGCAGGGGAGAGGTTAGGGGGACATGACTGACAGGTAAGGGCCGCCGTGTTAAGGGCTACAGCACCACAAAGCCCTGCATGCGCATATGAGAGTTGTGCCTCTATAATAGGAGCGTAACCTCATAAGGTAAGCATATTTAACCTATTTAAAAACTACATTGTTTTTACAATCTTCATATGTGGGGGCCCCTTTTTTTTTTTTTTTTTTATATCTATCAGGGGGACATGACTGACGGGAGGGGGACTGTGTACGTGAGGGGGACATGACTGACAGGCGGGGGGACTGTGTAGGTGAGGGGGACATGACTGACAGAGGCGGGGGGGACTGTGTAGGTGAGGGGGACATGACTGACAGGGGAGGGGGGACTGTGTAGGTGAGGGGGACATGACTGACGGGAGGGGGGGACTGTGTAGGGGAGGGGGACATGACTGACAGGGGAGGGGGGGGACTGTGCAGGGGATGGAGACATGACTGATAGGGGAGGGGAAAATGACTGACACAGGAGGGGAGGGGGAAATGACTGACAGAGGAGGGGAGGAATGTACAGAGGAGGGGGACATGAGTGACAGAGGAGGGGGAAATGCATATGAGGGAGACATGACTGACGGGGGAGGGGGGACTGTAGGTGAGGGAGACATGAGTGACAGAGGAGGGGGAAATGAATATGAGGGAGACATGACTGACAGGGGAGGGGGGACTGTAGGTGAGGGGGACATGACTGACAGGGGAGGGGGGACTGTGTAGGTGAGGGGGACATGACTGACAGGAAGGGGGTCTGCAGGGGAGAGGTTAGGGGGACATGACTGACAGAGCAGGTGACATGACTGACCTGAGGGGGGAATTGTACAGGGTGAGAGGACATGACTGATTGGGGGGGGGGGGGGAATGTAAAGGGTGAGGGGACATAACTAACAGAGGAGGGGAGGATTGTACAGGGGAGGGGGACATGACTGACAGGGGAGGGGGACTGTGTAGGTGAGGGGGACATGACTGACGGGAGGGGGACTGTGTACGTGAGGGGGACATGACTGGCAGAGGCTGGGGGACTGTGTAGGTGAGGGGGACATGACTGACGGGAGGGGGACTGTGTAGGTGAGGGGGACATGACTGACGGGAGGGGGGACTGTGTAGGTGAGGGGGACATGACTGACAGGGGAGGGGGGACTGTGTAGGTGAGGGGGACATGACTGACAGGGGAGGGGGGACTGTGTAGGTGAGGGGGACATGACTGACAGGGGAGGGGGGACTGTGTAGGTGAGGGGGACATGACTGACAGGGGAGGGGGCTCTGTGTAGGTGAGGGGGACATGACTGACGGGAGGGGGACTGTGTAGGTGAGGGGGACATGACTGACGGGAGGGGGACTGTGTAGGGGGACATGACTGACAGGGGAGGGGGGGGACTGGGTAGGTGAGCGGGAGAGGACTGACAGGGGAGGGGGGGACTGTGCAGGGGATGGAGACATGACTGATAGGGGAGGGGAAAATGACTGACACAGGAGGGGAGGGGGAAATGACTGACAGAGGAGGGGAGGAATGTACAGAGGAGGGGGACATGAGTGACAGAGGAGGGGGAAATGCATATGAGGGAGACATGACTGACGGGGGAGGGGGGACTGTAGGTGAGGGAGACATGAGTGACAGAGGAGGGGGACATGAGTGACAGAGGAGGGGGAAATGAATATGAGGGAGACATGACTGACAGGGGAGGGGGGACTGTGTAGGTGAGGGGGACATGACTGACAGGAAGGGGGTCTGCAGGGGAGAGGTTAGGGGGACATGACTGACAGAGCAGGTGAAATGACTGACCTGAGGGGGGAATTGTACAGGGTGAGAGGACATGACTGATTGGGGGGGGGGGGGGAATGTAAAGGGTGAGGGGACATAACTAACAGAGGAGGGGAGGACTGTACAGGGGAGGGGGACATGACTGACAGAGGAGGGGTGGACCGTATAGGGAAGGGTTGAGGGGGACATGACTGACAGGGGGGGACTATGCAGGGACGGGGTGAGGGGGACATGACTGGCGGGAGGGGTGAGGGGGACTTGACTGACAGAGGAGGGGTGGACTGTGCAGGGAAGGGTTGAGGGGGACATGACAGACAGAGGAGTGGTGAGGGTAACATGACGGAGGGGAGGGGGGAGTGTGCAGGGATGGAGTGAGGGAGACTTGACTGACAGAGGAGGAGTGGAGGAGTGGACTGTGCAGGGAAGGGTTGAGGGGGACATGACTGACAGGGTGGACTGTGCAAGGAAGGAGTGAGGGGGACATGACTGACATAGGGGGGACTATGCAGGGACGGGGTGAGGGGGACATGACTGGCGGGAGGGGTGAGGGGGACATGACTGACAGAGGAGGGGTGGACTGTGCAGGGAAGGGTTGAGGGGGACATGACTGACAGAGGAGTGGTGAGGGTAACATGACGGAGGGGAGGGGGGAGTGTGCAGGACTGGGGTGAGGGGGACATGACTGACAGAGGAGGGGGAACTATGCAGGGAAGGGGTGAGGAGGACATGACTGACAGACAGGGTGGACTGTGCAAGGAAGGGGTGAGGGGGACATGACTGACGGGAGGGGTGAGGGGGACATGACTGACAGAGACAGGGTGGACTGCGCAAGGAAGTGGTGAGGGGGACATGACTGACAGAGGGTGAACTATGCAGGGGCGGGGTGAGAGGTCCATGACTGACTGGGGAGGGAAGGGACTGTACAGGGTGAGGAGGACATGCCTGACAGGGGAGGGGGACATGCCTGACAGGGGAGAGGTGAGGGGGACATGACTGACGGGAGGGGTGAGGTTTTCGGGCAGAAGATGTACATGTCATTGGTTTAGGGGGACGGACGAATCCACAAACCGCGGACAGAACCATCCCCCAAAACCACGTACAAAATGTCATAATACTGTCCGGATTCTTTAACCCCTTCTCGACATGGGACGTATCGGTACATCCTAGCGGGAAGTGACTTCCCGCAAATGGACGTACCCATATGTCCTGGACTGTAAGACGTGATGATACAGGGGAGATGGTAGAGGATCCCTCCCGTAGATGCCCCTGTTTGTCAGAAGAGGTGACCACCCTAAAGTAGTGACCCGGTTTGGACTCCTGCCCCAGAAGATTACCAACCACAAATCCCTGACTTTGTGGCCACCCCAGGAGTCCGTATAGACACTACAGGCCTGACTGAACTAGATTTTTTTAAAGTTATTTTTCTATGAGGATTCTCTTGATGTCATTGTGGCACAGACTAACCTCTGTGCCCAGCAGTTTTTGGCCCTAAACTTCACGTGCATATGGGCATAGTGAAGAAACCCGAGGCTCAGCAGTATTGGAGTACTGATATTTTCTATAGTACTCCCTAGTATAGTACTCCCACAAACCCGACTGTATTACGGATTACAATTGGTACATGGGAAGGATAGACCTATTGGACCAGGTGCTAGAGCCATACAGTGCCACACGGAAGACCAAAGTGTAGTACAAAAAGCTGGATGTGCACATTGTGGAAATGGTGATGTGCAATGCCTTCAGTCTCTGTACAGGCCAGATGGGGACGTTTCTTACCTTCCAAGAGAAGGTAATAAAGGGGCTTGTTTTTGGGAACCAGAGTGAGGGCCCCAGTACCTCTGGTCCTGAAATCCCCTGTATTGTACCCGGGCGGCAGCATTTCTCCAATTAAATCCCCTCCACTGGTAAAAAGAGTAGGACACAAAAAAAATGGGGATCAGAAAAGACAAAACTCCTCTGGTTCTGACTTTGTTCCAGACTAAGATTGTGGAATGGCAGTGGTGGTCCAAGCCTTTATCCAGGCTATTAGAGACGGCATGGAAGGTTCGGGCCTGGATATGGCCTCTTCTGGAGATCCCCCTGACTCTGGTCTTGGGCCGGACAGGGATGATGGAAAGGCAGCAGCATTCCAAGCCCTTATCCAGGCTGTAAGAGACTCCCTTCATGATGAATTGATAATGTGGCCTCCGAAGAGGAGGTCGCGTTTAACTCCTTAACGACCGCCCGGCGACTTTAGACATCGACTGGTTCAGGTCGTTCATCTGCAGCGACGTCTTTAGACGTCGCTGCAGACATCGGAGTTTGCGGCTCTGCACGCCCCAACTGCGCTGAGATTGAGGCTATACTACACAGACTTTTTTAATCAGTAGCACTTAAACACTCAGGGATTTTCCCTCCGGCACTTCCAGGACCCCACCTGGTTGTAGTTCACAATATATGAAAAGTAGCCGTTACGTGTATCTGCTTTAAAACCGGTTTATTTTATTAAACGGCATTCAATAAAATTGGATCCCTTTCCAATCACAAGGGTTTAATCCACACTGTATTCAAGAAAATAGTATCAACATTCTCGTACTTTCAGCATAATTCTAAGGAATAACTCCTTTTTCTTTACACTGCGCGCCTGGCAACTACAAAACAGGTAAATGTCCAAAAGACTTCCTCCGACACTAGCAACAAGCAGTCAATAATATTGCCGGATTCCCAGCAGCCGGCATATAGTCAATAGACCCCCTGCTCTCAATAGATGTACACTATTCAGCCTTCAACTGACCAGGTGTAAGTGGCAACTCATCTCCTCCACAACAGGAGCACAGAGAGTAGCAGGAATGGCTTTCACATATAACATGGAATATAGTTACCGGCAATACGTCGGGCAGTCCGTCAGCGGCCGATACCAATGTCTCTGTTTTCGGCATAGAATCTGCTTTCCAGACGCATAATCTTAGGCAGCGCTGTGGAAGTAGCAGCAGCAGGAGACAGCCTGCGGCTTGTAGTCCGTCCTCCAGTCACGAACGTTTCGGGTGAAGGACAACGCCCCCTTGCTCAACCGAGACATTTGTATCGGCCGCTGACGGACTGCCCGACTATTGCCGGTAACTATAAACCATGTTAAACATTGCCAGCCAATCCCTGCTACTCTCTGTGCTCACTGTTTGTGGAGGACTGAGTAGCACTAACACCATTCATTGAAGGCAGAATAGTTTACATCAATTGAATCAGGGTACAGATTGACTAAAAGCCGGCTGCTGGGAATCCCGCAAAATTAATTAACTTCATGTTGCATTGTCTGAGAAGTCTATTGAGACATTTACCTGTTTTGTAGTTGGCCAGGCGCGCAGTGTAAAGAAAAAGCGTTAACTCCTAGAAATATGCTGAAAAGGTAACGAGAAATGTTGATACTATATCTTGAATACAGTGTGGCATAAACCCTTGTTGATTGGAAAGGCAACGCAATTTTATAGAAGATGTTTAAAAAACTGAAACCGTTTATAAAGCAGATACAAGTAACGCAACTTTTCATATTATGTTGAGATATCCTACACAGCCCTGATCCCAGAGCCTCCAATGATCACCGGGACGTTGTAAAATCCTCCGCACCCCGGTGCTTTAGCCCTTTGATTGCGGTGTATCGTCACTGCAGCGCAATCAAATAAAAAAACAAATCTGCAATTATTTATAAGTAAACTTTAAACTATTCCCCCATCAAGTACAATCAGCTGTCTACGAATAAAATTAGTCCTCATATAATCCAGTGTCATTAAAAAATTAAAAAAGTTTACAACTGTTTGAAAACGGAAGGAAACAAAACCCCCCTAAAAAAAAAAATGTTCTGGTCCATTAACAACTTTTCAGCTTTCGGCTTTAAGGTGGTTAAACGCAACTAGTGGCAGCGTTTGGTGTTCCCTTCACATCTAGAGTTTGAGGACAGGTTTCCAGTGAGAGGAAAACATCCTACGGCATTGTATTCCTACGCAGATTATTTATGGACCAATCAGTGGGCGCTCCAGTCACCCGGTTCACGAAGTCTATGGCCATCACCGTCTCAGACGCGGGAGTCTTTAGTGACATTACGGACAGACGTCTTGACGATTTTTGTCTTCAAGGTGGCCCTGCGGCCTGCATTAGCTTCTTCTTGGGTCAGCAAGGCTGCATGGTCAGCAGTTGCAGCAAGGACTGTCGCTGACCTTCCCCAACAAGAAAAAAAAATCTTGTTTCCCAGCTCTCAGTTCCTTTTTGAGGCTTCGCTGCAGTCAGCCCGTTTAGCCGCTAGAGCGTCGACCAATACAGTGGCCGCTTGCAGCGTGTTGTGGTTAAAATCTTGGTCGGCGGATTCAGCCTCCAAGAAATTTGTGGTTGCGCATCCATTCTCTGACGGCAAGCTTTTTTGGAAAGCGTTTGGACGAGATCATTTCAGAAGCCACAGGCTCCCCCCTCAAATTCGGCGGGCGCAATATTGTTCGCTCAAAAAGCGCTCAGTTTCAGCCCTTTCGGAGCTTTCCTTATAGGCCAGTCGCAGGTAAGATCCCCTACTCCACGGGAACCAAGTGCCCCTTAGCGAGACCAGCGTCGTCCTGGCGGTCGCACAGAGTACCAAAAGGTCCTTCCACCAAGTTGCACTTGGTCTGAAGGCTTGCACTCACCCAAAAATCTGTCTCTGGTTGTGAGGGCAGTCTCCTCAAATTTCAGGAAATCTGATAGATCTAGGTCAACTACTCTTGATTACGCAAGGTCATCTCATCAGGATACAGGATTTGCTTCAGTTCTCCTGTCACGGTTTCTTCCACGCACGTCAGGGTTTTTTTCAGGCAGGCCATGCCTTCCTCCTTCTAGGGGTGATAAAAGCATGTCGGTCTCCAAGTCCTTTATAAGGTTTTTTATTCAAACCTTTTGGTGGTCCCCAAGAGGGACGGCTCAGTAAGGCCAGTGTCGGTCCTCAAGGAGCTCAGCTGGTATGTGCAGGTCCCCGGTTTCCACATGTCGCTCCTGTTGGTGGTGACTTCTCTGTGGCAGAGCAAGTTTCTTTCCACCGTAGACATTAACCCCTTACCGCCGGAGCCAGTTTTGGCCTCTCTGACAGAGCCCCATTTTTGAAATCTGTCTGTGTCCACTTTATGTGAGAATAACTATTTTGACACTTTAACCTTTCATGTGATTCATAGATTGTTTTCCCTCGTGACACTTTGTTGCTTTAAGATAGTAAGAAAATTTGGTACAAAAAATTCTTTTTTATTTGTGAAAAATATCAAAAAAACGTGAAAAATATTAAAAATTTAACAATTTTAAAGTTCAAAAATTTTCTGCATGTAAGACAGATAGTTTATTCCACTCAAAAAAGTTTATAACTAGCATCTACCATATGTCCTGCTGTAGTTTGGCCATTTATTAAATGTCTTTTTTTTTGTTTTTTTTACGAACATTAGAGGGCTAAGAAATTTAGTAGTAATTTTTCAAAATTTTCAACAAAAATTTTTGCAAGACACATTTTTAAGGACCAGTCCAGTACTAACGTGACTTTGATTGACCTGTAGGTTAGATACCCCCATAATGACCTCATCTAAGAAACTACACACCTCCTTAAAGTATTCAAAAACTGCATTTAGGAAGTTTATTAACCCGTTAGGTGTTTAACATGAATAAAAGCAATGTGGAAGTGAAGTTTCAAAATTTTACTTTTTTTGCAGATTTCATTTTATGCATTATTCACCAAGAATACGGTAAATGTGACTAGGTAACAATCAACTTAATATCAATTCCTCCCCCCTGGTCTTGCCAGTTTTTAGAATATCCCATATGATGCCCCTAGTGCATTATTTGGCTCACGCTATAAGCCCCAGAATAGGAGGAGCCCTACTATACTCTGGGTCCATTTTCAATACGATTTATATTTAAGGCGCCCATTTCAGTTTGGGGACACCCTAAGGTGCTAAAACTTACAAACACCCCTAAATCAGACCGCATATTGGGAAACTACACCCTTAATGAAAAAAATATATCCAGGGGGTGCATTGAGTATATAGACCCCACAGGTAATTCACCAAATTTTTTTTAGCATAAGGCTGAGAAAATTTAAAAACATTTTTTTTCAATAATCTGCAAATTTTAGCTTAAAATTTGTTTTTCATATATACAAGGAATGGCTGGAAAAAAAAGAACCCTAAAACTTTGTACAAAGCAATTTCTTCCCAGTTCGCAATAACCCTACATGTGGGCTGTAAACTGCTGTTTGGGCGCATGGCAGGGCGTATAATGGAGGCGGCGCTAATTGGCTTTTGGACGCAGATTTTGGTGGGGCCATGTCCCGCCATTTGCAAAGGCCCCCAAAGTAGCAGAACAGCGAACCTTCCAGAAGTCCCCCATTTTGATCACAACCCCTCAGGGACTCAACCTAGGGGTGTACGTGTGTTCATTTTTGGATGCTGCAGGTGTCCCATAGTATTGTTTTAGCATTGGGCAATGAAAAAAGGTGTTGAAAAACGCAGTTCGGTCATTGTTTTTTTGAGTTTCAATTATTACAGCATTCGCCGTGCAGTGTAAAAGAAGGTGATAACAGTTAACTATGGGAGTCGTACAATTACAAATTATATAGATTTGAAATAGTTTTTTTCTGTTTTAGTTACTTATACACAGTAGAACAATACGTTCTATAAAAAAAATTGCGTATTTATGTTTGTCCGATTACTGACAGCCATAACTTTAATATTTTTGCTGTGTGCAGAGCGTGTATGATGGGCTTGTTTTTTGCGGGAAGTTGAAGTTATTATTGGTACCGTTATGGGTGCATATGATGCTATGTTCCACTATTTTATTAAGGTTTTCCTGAGATGTTTTTGAACAAAATACAGCAATCTTATAGCGTCACAGTACGGAAATATAGACAGAAGCTTTAACTCATCAGGTCAATACGATAACACACCCGATACCCAATTTGTATATTTTTTTATGTTATACTGCTTTTATACAATAAAAAACACTTTTTATTCAACCAGGAAAATACGTTTTTTGCATCGCCATAGTCCTGAGAGCCATAACATTTAAGATTTTTTCCTGTGCTTGGAGCTGTTGTAGGGACTTGTTTTTTTTTTGCGAGATGAGTTGACGTTTTTATTAGTATCATTTTTTGGGGGGACATAGGCTTTTTGATACGCTTTAAAACCATTTTTGGAGGCCAGGGTGAAGAAAATACTGCAATCCTATATGTTTTTTATTTTTATTTTTAAAACAGAGGCTCACCGTGCAGTATCCGTGATAAGTTAAGCTTTAACTCTTGGGTCGCTACGAATTATGGCGATACCCTATTTTATATAGTTTTTTTATTGAAGCACTTTAAAAAAAAAAGAAAAGTGTTTTTAGTGTGTAAAACAATATTTATGCATCGCTATCCTTCAGAGAGCTATACATTTTTTATTTTTCCGTATACAGAGCTGTATAGGACATTTTTTTTGCGGTAAGTGAACTGACGTTTTAATTGGTACAACTTTGTGGCGTTTCTTAGGAGTTTTTGATCCGCTTTTTATTCCATTTAAATGGCTGCGGGATGTACAAATAATCTTAATTCTGATAATGTCTGTGATTTGTTTTGTTGTTATTTTTTACGGAGTTTTCACCGTACGGGTTTAATTAACATGACAGAATTTATAGGGCAGGGAGGTCGTTAAGCACGCGGCGATTACCAAATATTGGTACTTTATTTAATTTTGATTCTTTTTTGGGGCGATTGGCGTTTGTAAAGGGGAAAAGGCAGTGTACGGTATTTTTATTTTATTTTTCGTGTGTTGTGTTTTACTTGTTTTTCACTTTTTTTTACTCTTTTTCACATTTTTATTATACTTTTCCCCATAGGGATTTGAATGAGAGACTTTTAGATCTCTCATTCAATAGGAATCAGTGCAAGCTTGTTGCTATGCTTGTCCTAAGACAACTGTCAGTCCACATGCCGGGCCATGCCCACAGGGCACGCCGGGCATCGTGACGTTCACAGACAACCCGGAAGGCATCTCTGCTTCCGTGGCTGTCTGTCAGAGGTAGGAGCTGCACTAGGATCGCCCGATCCGTGCGCTCTGCCACGCCGACAAGACGCAGGAGGAGCGATCTCCTCCTGCGCTCCCTTTGTTATGCGACCTCATCGTCGCGATAATTAAGTGGTTAACCAACACGCACCCCGTACCCCCCCCCCGGAGCGATCCGTGCGGGCCGACCTCGCTAGATTCAGCTGTAATATACAGGCTGACACCTCCCCCGCCCAATCATCGCGCAGAACTCTGCTTTAGAGTTTTGCGCGATCCTCCAGGACGTATCCATACGTCCAGTGCGTGAACCCCCAAACGACCTGGACGTATGGATACGTCTAAGGTCGTTAAGGGGTTAAAATGTTGCTTGAGGGTGTGCTTTCTAAAATGGGGTCACTTTTGGGTGTTTCATAATTTTAGTGCACATCGCAACATGTGCAGTTGTCAGGACATGCTGTGTATTTCAGCAAAATTGGCGTGCCCGGCAAAAGGCTGATGCGTCTCCTCTAGAGCATGTAAAAGGGGCCAGCCAAATCCCAAGGGTGGACATGGTGGGGTGTCCTGCTAGAACAAAGGAGACATGGGCTGAAAAAATTAGAAAATCTAATGTGCAATGCTAATACTCGCTTAGATGAATTCCATAGAGGGTTAAGTTTCCAAAAATGATCACTTTTGGGGGGTTTTCTCTGTTCAGGAAACTGGGGGGCTTCACTAATGCAGCATGAGGGGCCCCCAACCAATCCAGCTTATTTTGCCAAACTCGCAAAGACCAAATAGTGCTCCCTTCCTATCTGAGGCTTACCACGAGCCCCCATATATACTTTATAACCACATAATGGGTATTGCCTTAAACACCGACGAAATGGCAATCACTTTAGGGTCTATTTCTACTCCTTTTTGTGAAAATGAAAAATTTTAGAAATTAGTGAAGTTCAATAATTTTCAGAAAAATACATTTTTCATTTTCACAAGCGAATTCCAGAAGTTTCTGTGAAAAGCCTGTGGGGCCAAATGTACACTATACCCCTGGATGAATTCATTGAGGGGTGTAGTTTCGAGGGATTTCCTCTGTTCTGGAAGTTGTACGGCTCAACTAATGCAACATGAGGGCCTCCAACCATTCCCTCCTATCCTGTATTCTCAAAGCTAAATAGCGCTCCTTCCCTTCTGAGACCCATTACATGTCCCAAACTATCTTTATGACATATATGGGTTAACTGTCCAACACACTCGTATAAGTAATTGTGCAACAGGTTTTATGGTGCTTTTTCTCCTACGAAGCTATAGATTTATATCTTCGTTATGGCAATTCTAGGCGCGGGACAAGATGTACTTCCTAATAGTGTCATTCACCGTGCCATAGAATGTACTGGGAAACCGGCAAAAAAAAATTCTAAGT
The DNA here is from genome assembly GCA_025379985.1 of Phyllomedusa bahiana. NCBI lineage: Eukaryota > Metazoa > Chordata > Amphibia > Anura > Hylidae > Phyllomedusa > Phyllomedusa bahiana. The sequence goes on along the minus strand of JAODAL010003852.1, from coordinate 5,313 downwards.
GGGGCAAAATATGAAAAAAACTTTCTTATACCATGTTTACAGAGGATTTTTTATGGCGTTTAATCTTCAGTTTAAATGATACATTCTCTGTTTTCTGCAGGTTGATACGATTTCAGCTATACCAAACATGTAGGGTCTTCATTATGTTTTAGTACCAAAACAAAATTCCAAACATTTTCTATTTTTTTAAATTTGCACTGCAGCCCCATTTTCTGTAACCAATAACTTTTTGGGACTTTCAGCTATGGACCTAAGTGAAGGTGCACTTTTTGCGGGATGAAATATACTTTTTATTTGTACCATCTTGGGATAGATGCATCTTTTTCACTTTCTACTTAAATTTTGAGGGGATGTGAGATGACCACAAAAAAGAAAAAAAAACTGCAATTTTGACGTTTGGAATTTTTTTTTTCTTCTACAGTGTGCAGCGTATGGGATACATGATGATATATTCTAATAGGCCTGACTTTTATAAACCCGTCAATACCAATTATGTGTAACTTTGTGTGGGGGGGGCGTATTCGTAAAATGCCAAAAGGGGGGGTAATTTGAAGCTTTAATATACTTTTTCATTTTTTTTTTTTTTACTGTAACAATAATTCCCCTCAGGGTACTTGATTACTAGGGGCCAGGTTTGTCTGTACACCGTTCTGCATTGTAAAAACAATGCAGAAGGGTGTTGGTCCTATCACTCCCTGCCTGGGGCAGGGAGTGATAAAATGGGAGATATGGCAGTGATGCCAATCTTCACAGGACGTCCAGCCAGTATATTAATTAATTAGCACCCCTCGATCCCACCACAGAGGTGCCGATCGGAGTGACCAGCCTTGTGTGGCTCCATTCCTCTTTCCATTAGACACCGCAATCGCCACGGTGTCTAAAAGGTTAAACAGCAGGGAACAGAGCAGGCTCTGTTACTGGCGGGGTGTTATCTGCAATTAGCAGCTGGTACCAGCTTTATATGTAGCAGAAGTACGGGGAAATTCTACACCGGGACATATGGGTACATCCCATGTTGGTAAATAGTTTTGCCAACTCAGATATTGATGGCATACTGATAGAATATGATAGATGCAGATGGGAGTTCCAAGTGCAACCACGCCATATTTGGAACGCCTATTGAAATGAATGAAGAGTGACCACGCAAGTGCAGCCACTTCATTCAGAACAGGAGGTTCGGACTTATTTACTGGAACTCAGTAAATGATAACAGGAAAATGCAAATTAATATTGATTCCCTCGATTCTGCTGTTTTTAGAGATATTCCATATGTGGCCCTAGTGCGATATTTGACTCCACTACAATCCTCAGAATACAAGGAGCACCTACTGGACTTTGTGGTCTCATTTTCATTAAGCTATATTTTAGGCGTCATTATAGGTTGGCGGACACCCTGCGGTGCTAAAACTTAACAAAAACCCCCAAAAAGTTCATTTTTGCTGTTTTGTGGGTACAAACTGTTACCAAATCTTTTACCTTTTTAATATTTAGCTTTTTGCACATGAGAGACTAAGGTGTAATGAGCAAGGAGGGGCGTAGGACCTGGAGCTAGAGGATGAGACAAGGCACTCCATCCATGCTCTGGACCACACACAAAACGAAGCACAATCGTCAATCGCATGACCGTCATGCCTGACATCGCTTGGTGTCTGTTCCCCCTGGCGTCACATAAATGAAGAACAATCGCAATTTGTACTTCAAGTGCTTAAACACACCTAAATCCATAAGTTTTACCTTCCTCTTCACTCAGACACGCCACAATGTCATCATCATCAACCTGAAGCAAACATGGGCCCAAATGTCACAACCCACATACAGATCACTCCAGATAATCCGTACTATGAAGAGCTCTTTGATGACACAATGCGTTTGGGGTCAGAAAGAATTTCAGAAGATCAAGACAAGCGGCCAAAGAGGATGATTTTGTCTGCTGTGATACCCAATCGCTGATGCCCTCAGATGAGGATATACGAAAGAAGGGTGATACAGGGCAACCCCCCCCCCCCCAATGCCAATCAAAGATATACAGTTTATAAATTAGAATGAAACACTGGACTAAACTGTAAAATATAGCTTTTAATAATACCAATAAAAAACACATTAAACAAAAAATCTACAAAAGCACTATGCCACTATAAGTACAGGGATAGACAGTGGCCAACAACAAAGGCAGACCCTATTAACCCCAATATATACAACTGCCAAAAAAGTGAAAACGTGGGGACAGCATCCTGATAAGGACGACCCCACCCGGAACCTAGTGGGTCGGACTACAGCTATTTGCGATTCAAACACCCCTCCATCCACGTCAAAGGTGGAGGTGTGTCTCCGTGTCCGGATGCTAGGTTCGGTACAAAGTGCACGCAAGCACACAGGTCTGATTGTATTGGAAAGAAAACGCCGAACATTCTGACATGTGCGCAATGCAGTGAGAAAGACGTAAATTTGTCTCCACTCACTTGTGAGTAGTGATGAGCGTTAACATCGGACTATTGTCAAATCGGTCCATAGTAGATAACGGCAAATTACAAGAACGATTTCACGATAGTCGATAGATGAAGATTATCGCCGATGACCAATAAAGTCTATGGTAGATCAACAACACCCTTTTATTCTTATCACCCAAACAGGGCAGGAGAAGCTGGAATTAACATCCACGAACATCAAATGTATACGTGAACTACTTAGGCAACACACTTTAGGGTTATCAAAAGGCCACAGAAAAAAATTCCACACACCAATCACATCCAGTCTTTTTACCACAGCATGACCCTTAAACCTGCATGACCGCCCAAATTAAAAAGTGCAAGAAGGCAGTATGTTAAAACATCATTTACTGAAACTGGACATTTGACTATTCCTTTCCCTGGCACGCAGCAAGACCCTTAAACCAATCTGACGACCCCCAGATTAATAAAGTGCAAGGAAGGCAGTATGATTCGACCCATCATTTTACCTTGGAACTGGACATTGAACTATCCCTGTCCTGGAACGCAGCATGACCCATAAAACCTATCTGACCCCCAGATAAAAAAAGTGCCGTGAAAAGGAGTCTTTGAACCTACCATTAGTTCACAGACATAGACTTATCCCTGTCCTGGCCACAGCATGAGCCCCCCCAAACCTGCATGACTCCAGATTAAAAAGTGCCGGAAAAAGGAGTCTTTCAACCAACACCATTTTTCGTTTTAACTGGTACAATCACTATACCTGTCCTGGCCACAGCATGAGCCCCAAACCTGCATGACCCACAAGTTTAAAAAGTGCCGAAAAAGTCTTTCAACCACCATTTAGTCTGATCTGTACATTGACTATACCTGTTCTGACCACAGCAATGACCCTAAACCTGTTTAGAACCACAGATCACAAAGTGGCACTATGCTATTTAGTACAGATGACCTGCTCATTTTATTAATATTTTTTGGGTAACAGACATTTGTTTACAGAATTTATTTAAGGGAAGGTTTTATTTATCTTTTTTTCATTATTATCATTTTGGCTTTTTTTCAAGTGTGATAACTTACAACAGACACCCCTCCCGCAGTTTTTAAAGGTAGTATTTACAACGTTACATGTGTTAATTCGTCCTCACACCCATAAGTAATACAAATTTCCCAATCATACCCCAAAACACTTCTAGTTGAGAAGACATTTGCCCTCCTGGCTTCTGAGAGTGAATCAGCCAATCAATTCAATGGTTTAAGTTTTTCCCCAAATCCTTCTTCAGTGATTAGGGACAGACTCCCCAGGAGATCAAATGATACGAACCCAAGTGACTCCAGCCCCAATAATTTTTAAGCCTAAAATAGTGCCAATTTTGTGTCCAGCGACTGGAGCCCTTTTTGACACGACTTAACCTCACATAATCACCTTTTTCCAAATCTGATTTTTAAGAAATTTGAAGCTCTCCTGATTCCCCTAACGGTGGAGACCATTGCAGCCGTCAGCCATCTGTTAACAACGGAGGTCCAGCTGCCATGGCAACTTTACAGTGGTGTGGTGAGAGCCCAGGCTAGCGCTGACATCATATTAACATGCATTGTTCACTGCCAGGGCCCGGAGTACATTGGTGCAGTGAAGCCCAAGGCTGGTGGTCAGTCCGTCATCTATTAACCACGGTTAAAAATGCCCATATACGCAGCAACAAAAACAGAGTCGAGCTAAGCAGAGTGCGGCAAGAGTGAAGCTAAGACCTCCACCTTTTCCTCATACACAGTCAAACCCTGGGTAGCGCTTGCCCCTCCGTAGAGTGCGGACCAATTGAGCTTCACTTGGAAATACTGGTGGTTAACGCCCTGTTCCACCCAGGTGCCCTTTTTCTTGGCATTCTTTTTCTCATTTTACTCAACGTGCTGGAGGAAATTTTCTCTGTTCTTTTTTTCTCTGTCCGTGTCCATACCCCATGTCCTCTGAATAACCTACATCTGCCCAAGTCTTCCTGTATCTCCCTTGTACAATTCAAGGAATTTTTTACCAGCTATTTTGTAATGCAAGTTTTTTAGTAGTTTTAATTCTAAGAAAACACATTTTTTTAAAAAAGGATGGAATCCCACCATGGTTTTGTTTCTCTTTTTTTAATTGTATTAAATGGGTTGTCTCAAAAACAGGGATGATAGCTATGTTAAAAGATCTTGCAAAAACAAATCATTTTGCAATAGTGTCCATTAACATGTCCTACCTATCCTGTTTTCTGACAGCACCATCACCCTTGAGCCCCCTTGACAATTGTGAAAAAACAAAAGTCTGTTAGAAACAACATTTTTTTTATAATAGGAACCTGTTTTAAACTGCATGTCACAGCAAAATGCCCCCAAAAATTCAAAGCATGACCCTTGAGGGCCCCTTTGGACAATTGTGAAGAACAAATGTCTGTTAGAAAAATTTTTTATATAAAGGACCTGTAGTATTGCTGCATTCAAAGCAGCATGACCCAAAAAATTATAAAAATGGGCTTCTCAGCCACTGTAAAAAATTTAGGGAGAAATGCCACTTAGAAGCCAAATTTCTGTTCCAAAGGACCATGATTATTGCTGTATCTCACCAGCAACTTGACCCAAAAAATTATAAATGACTTCTCAACCACTATTAAAAATTGTGAGGGAGCAATGCCACTTAAAAGCCACATTTTTTCCAAAGGACCATAATTATAGCTTATCCACAGCAACATGACCTCAAAACATTGGGCAATAGCGAAAACTTCTAAAGATAAAGTGAGTTAAATGGAATACGGGTTTTATGAACTTGCTGTCTTTTTCAGTCTCCTCACGCAAAAGAACTTTTGGGAAAAGAGAAAAAAAATGCAGTAAGAAAGAT